>DWPA01003985.1:0-13357 GCA_018251375.1 Calpodes ethlius | reverse complement strand
AAAAAAACAATATGTAAAAATTCAACTTAGAATTAGATGAAGTACTTGTCATTCAGCTCGCTAGCCTTGACCCACAAAATTGTTAAGCTAAATAAAAGCTTACAACGAAAATTTTAAACTAAAGTCGAATCGACTCCTAAAATAGTAACTAAAAGGTATAAATTCATTGGAAAGTTACAATTGTTTTTGAGGTCGATGAAATTGTGGGTATATTCGACGGCATTGCCGGTACCGACCTCAATATACACTATTTAACTAATGTAGTTGTTAGTTACGTTCGATCCCCAACTAAGTCTATCCAAGCAGACCTTCGTAACTAAAGTTACAAATCATTTTCTCAAGCAAAAGGGGTTAAGTTTTTAGTATCTTATTTCGTTGATTACGTAATATTATTTAATGAAATTAATTTGTCATATATTTTTCCCTTTCTTTAAATATATCCCTTTTACTTTTATGTGTATATATCACTAGTCCGTACCGTTTTTTTGTATGTGTTCTAAAGGTTGGCTGGTAGAAAATGCTTCTAGCATTAGGCCTACCCTTAGTTTTAAGGTATAATAAAGTTATAATTTAATAAATAAATTAATAAGTGGCGATGAGCGAACTAGAGAGATGTTCCAAATGTAATAAATCTCGGTTTGAATTCACTGTTTAACCAAGTTTAGATAAGTAACAAGTTCAGCGCTTCAGACGAGGGAAGTTGTGTGTAATATCGTTATCTCGTAGACGTTGCTGTGTTCGTCTGGTTTTTTTGACCATCTTTACTATGGTGGAGTTTTCGTAGTCTGATAGTAGAATTGACAATATCATTACATAACGCATAAATAATTAAATACCATGGAAATAGGCAAACATTGACGAAATTAAAGACAATATTAAAAACATTGAAATTGATGTCTTTAAGGGAAGAGTGTATAAGCTCTTACTATGTTAGTGATTTTTTACCACCCAAGACTTCATCGCCGCTTACCATCAGGTGGGACTATAGCCAAACATTAATTTATAATAAAAAAAAAGTATATCGTCATTAACAGACATGAAAGTTTAATGAGAGTAGCGATATAATGATATTGTCAGTTGCACGGTCGGAGCGCGACACGCAAGGAACGGTGCTGATATGTGTACTTAGGTGAGAGGCCGTTTATCTGCGGACTGTGCAATAAGGGGTTCAGCGTCAAGTCGAACTTGGTGCGCCATCTCCGCACCCTGCACGACCACCAGGAGAGTCCGCCGCGCGACGAGCCCGGACCCTCCACCGATGTCAAGCGCGAGCCGTGAGCCAGGGGAGGGGGGGCAGGTATGTACAATCACTAAAAGAGATAGGTTTACATCCCACACAAATATACAACATAGTTATATATGCTCAATACAAAAGAGCTCATTACTTGAAACTTACACGTAAACACAAGTCGTTTCTACAAACATATACATATAAATTTTAAAATCGTACTGTATGCAAAATGCTTGTAGTGTTCACCTAAAAACAATATTCAATGGCTGGACAATACACAATGTACGCAGGCGGCACGTCCGCTCTCGCCAACAGCTCTCACAGTACTGCCCGCGCGCTACCGCACAGTTATTACGAGACTTTGTTTATAACTACTGTTATAGTTATAAACAAATAATCAAACATACATAACAATGCTATTTTTTACTCTAATTTTGTAAAATAACTATTGATTTAACTTGGCCGAAATATACATTTCAATTGATCTTCCCAGAGAAATAAGATGATTTTTTGCGGCAAAAAGTAGCCTATGGTACTCTTTATCCTCCCAGCTATCTCCACACCAAATCATGCCATATCGAAACTCCACTGTGGCGTGAAAGAAGAACAAACAAAGAAACACACTTTCGCATTTATAATATTAGTTAGTATTAAATGCTCAGGCCAGCTTAGTTGTATGCCTATTTGATATCGGTGTCGTAAACAGGTAGAGGGCGCGGTCGGCGCGGTCGCGGCGGCGCGGAACGCCGGGCGCCCGCCGAGGACGCAGCCAGCGTGCTCAAGAAGCAGAGCTACTCTCTCTTCTTGAAGCAGCGCGCCGTGCTCTTCTCAGCCAAGAAGTGGAAGTAGACGCTACGTGTCCGTGGCCCGCGGTCGTGCGACTACCCGCGATCGTGCGGCTACCCGCAATCGTGCGACAGGAACTACGGCGACTACGACTGACGGTTGAACCATTGTAAGTTTTGTTGTTTATTTAATTTGAATTTAAACTATGTTTAGGAATTGTAATAACAGAATAATAAAATTCAAATAATGTACGTTTGTATTATCGAGGCGCCGTTATCACGATCATTACAAATTGATTTTGTTTAGTGATATTTAAAAAAAGCAAATGTCTTTAGTAACCGGGACAAGTAAATACAGGATTCGTATGTTTATGTGTGAACGACCCGGTAGCCTGTCTGCCAAGCCAGGGGATCCGGGTTCGATTCTCAGCCGGGACAGATATTTTAGTAGCAGATAAACGCGTGTACACGGGTCTTGGATGTTAGTGATGTCTTAATTGTGCAATCCACGCCGCCCGCGACACAACCTTAGTGCGGGGGTGTAAATTTTAATGCGTTCGTTTATTATTATATGTTCTAAGACTTTAAGTGACATATTTTGGTAATATCTAGTCCATGTAATGTTTAAGCATTTAAAATGACCGACGAGTTACAATGTATGATTAAATTGGTACAAATCTTATATATGTATGTTTGACTCCATGTAAATGTTTATTGATTATAATGTTGTCGTACCACAATAACTACATCTTTGTAATAATTTTCTCAGTAAAATAATGTAGTATATTTTAATCTATAATTATTTAATCTGTACTCCATTGGATATTAAGAAGCTTGGATAAAATTTTAAGCTAACCACAATATTTAATTTACTATCAATCGAATACATGAAAATACATAAGTTATATATTATAATTTGACTTCAATTGAATCATATTCATAGATAGCGTCTGTTCTCCACAGATAACTGACAGTTTCGTACATAATAAATGTATTTGAATTACATATTGCATCATATATCCTTATGTTGATCCGTTCTATTTTCAATGTAGATACGTTATTGATTGAAGGTTGATAATTAAAAGTATGTGTACATATTTGTAAACTATGTGTTTCATTTATGGTCATACCTTCAGCAGTATGAAGTATATTTTATGTAACAATATTATCACTAACAATCTGACAATGTACTAAACGGTTTAATAGCTGTGGGATGTAAGGAACACTCCACTTTTTGAGATTGGTGAAGTAAATCAGTTGTAACATAATTTAACAAACATCGTCAGATCAGCTGTAACATAATTGAACAAACTTTGTCTAAAGACAAATTGTTGATAGAAAATTGGTTACTCAAGTTATTTTTTCTATTTTCTAACTTTGCCAGTCTGAATTTAAGTGGAGTTATCCGAATAAATATTAACATTACTAATATACCTCTCTATTAGTTGTTGTTGTAAAATAAATGTGCTTGAGCTCAACTGTTTCGCCAACTTATATACCTATATATGCTTTACTATCATATTAATAAAAATGTTTTCATGCACTCGAGTTTTCATAGTAAAATATGGGATTCATGAGACCCTTGGTATGAATCGGTGGATTTAATGCTATGAATCCCATGGTTTTGGTATTATACACTAATGTATAAAGTTTAAATTTTATTATATAATATTTTGTGAATCGATATGTTCGTTAAAAACTCGAGTGTAGTGAAACATTTACTTGGTGTTTGTAACTAACTGTGTGTATGTATTTAATGGGAAAATTAGTGTATAGGTTTGTGGATTCAACCGTCATTGTTTTCACTGTCGCTTTTAATTAAGTCATTTAAGTCTGTTAGTTCGAATATATAGAGTTTGGAATAATGCATTTTGTTCGTCCTAAGAAGTTTTTTTAACACGTAAATTACAAAAGATTATATTTAGCTCTATGGATCTTGCAAACATTTCTCTAACCTTTCGATTCATCATTGTGGAAAGCGTTTAACCCATAGAGAATTTATAAAGCTTTGCTGTCAAAATGCATTGTGTTCCAAATTCAAATTTGACTAGTCGCGCGGGTAGAGGCGCCACGGACGCCATGTTTCCTGCCCACCCTCCTTTCGTAATTTTAAATTAATTTTAATATATTGAACTTATTGAGTGACTTATTTTTATAATTCCCCTAGTAGTAACGTTTTAAGCATCTCGGTTTAGTTATCGCTTACATACGTTAGAAGTTTTTATTTTAGTGTCTTGCTAGTCAGGTAATCTATAAGAAAATATGAGTGCTTTAGTTGCAGACGTAACGTTAGTTTACTTCTAGGTTAATGAATATAAAAGACATTGATGACAATGAAGCCCGAAGAAAAACATTGTGTGAAATATTTTATTAACAACTTGACAATTTCTTAATGTACGTGCTTATGTTGAATGATTCTAGTGACCCTTGAACACACCCTTGCTTTGTTGACATAGTAGCGACCATGAGTTGTATGATATATTAAAGGGGTTTCTATATTTCTATGCGACAATACTCCGAAATAAAATGTATCATATACTGTAGTAGTTCTATGGTATTAATTTGGTATCGAAAATGTTTCTCATGGTTGCTACTTAACTAATAATTAATATTGAGTACGGTCAGCATAAAAATTAAAAATCTGATTGCTAATACTAGTGAATGTGTTGTTTTGATATACTAAAAAGTGAACGTTTATAACACTTCAGAAATTATTTTAATTTCTTCAACATAATTAACTTATGTTGCACAAAAATTTGTTCAATAGTGTTGGCATTTTGATTTTTATGTTGATTCGATGCTGATTGTACATGCCATTACTCCCAATAGTTTGATAGGAATCTATTGCTACTGAAAGCCACTACGATGTACCCTCGGGGGCACGTAATGGATACTTTCCCTCTTCATTCATCAAAGACTAAGCAAAGATTGAGTTAGAAAGATACTAGGTTAAGATTTCCCTTATTATATTTAATTGAATTATAGAGCTTTAAGTTCATTCCAATGTATCGTATAAGGTGACGTTCGGTTTGTATATTCTCCGCATTAGCACAGGAGGCCATTTTAATTGTAATTTATTTGAATACTCATGTGAGACATGAACATGATTTCGACATCACTGTACTATTTTATATGATAGTATGTGGAATAAAAACATAGAAATGTATAAGGATTTTTTATTTGTCATCTTTAGTTTTGGTTTTTTGTTGGTTATTGGATGTTTGCAGAGTTTCAGTACATTATGTAATATCGCTTAGTATACTATCCCTTGCAACGCTGTGAATAGTATAAGGACTTCAGGAATATTGATTTTTTTTTTTAAACTAACCCTATGAGTGCTATGAGCAAAGCTGGGGAAATGTCAATGTTGTGATATTTATCCAAGTTAATGGCAATGTAATTTAAGGCATTGTATGTATATCAAATTTTACTTAAAAACTGCCTGATAATAATTTTTTCTTCGTAGTTTCACGGTGACGCCTTAAGCAACACAGATTAACACGAAGTAAATTTTTATAAAACTCCCATTAATACAGCGAGTCACATTTTTAACGCATTAAGGCGTATCCGGCATTGCCGTTTTCACTAACGGTAACGCAATATTCCAGGTGGGCGGCGCACCAAACCTTAAAGAACACAGGGCTGGTTGCAGAAGGCGTTTATTGTAAAAAAAGTGGACTGTAAATTGCGGGATTTTCACAGGGCTATCTCTTGTCTTCTCGCTTCCCCGGACTCCCTTTTCAGTTTTATATTTGCTATACTACATATTATGATTGTTATGATTTTCAGTACACTTCAATTAATTTTCAGTACAATGAATTATTTAGGTGTAATAGCGGTTTGCGACGGGATATATTATTAATACTAATTATAATAAAGCGGAGCGGTGCGAATTTTATGCGTAATTGTATTTGGCGGGAAAACTTTTTTCTTAGTGTTCTTCTCAATTCGAATGAACCAGGTGCGAATGAATAGGCTGTATAAAAGTGCGCTTGTCAGAAAGGGAGGGAGGATAGGAGTTTTAAATACGGAAGGAATGGTTTGCCGCGCATTACGAAACTATGGAAATGTACTAAAATGTGCTTTTAGAAAGAATGCCAATTTTAGCGGGAACAATTATTAATCTGTATCTGTACTGCAATTTGCATTTACAGAGCACCTATGCCATTTACGGTACGACCTGGAGTATAGAGTAATGTATACTTATACATGCACAATTTTATCTAGCCGCTGCTTAATCTATATACTTCGTTTAAGCGCATATTCTAATATGCTTGGGACTAACTCGAGATGTTCCAACTTGCTTGTGGTAAAACTAACAATCACAAAAATACAACAGTTTAAAAAATATTTGTTTTATTTCTTCAAAATCAGTTCTTTACATTTAATTATTGATCAGTATAACATACACACGGTGTATATAACATGATAGGGGATACAGGTGAATTTTATTTACCTAATGCCATATAAAAATAAAAATTAATCATAGGAATACAAATACGGATACCTCAGCCTGTTTCTGTCTTCAATGGATAGATCATAAATGAACAGACTGATAATTTGGTCTGAACAAATCAAAATTTCAAGACCTAAAGTTATATGAGATAATTATTGTCGAATTATTCATAACTTTTATACATATATTTTTTAATGAAGGCATTCTTTTATAACAAGTGTTTAACAAAATGAAACAATCTCATCAACTCTGTTGTGAGAGAATGACAGCAATAAAATTATGAGACAAAATAGCCTAAATACAGATTAGCTCCAACACACTTAAGAACTATTACAGAGTAATTTACATTTTTATTAATCAATTAACCCAGATGATATTACGTCTAAAGCTTAAGACGGAAATTAGTTTGGTCCTGCTCTTTTCCCAACAGAAACATCTAGCTGTCTTCCTCTTCAATCTTAGGCGCCAGGTAGTAGCGAATGTGGCCGATGTCTGGAATGCGGTACTCTACGACCAGCGGAACGTCCGCAGACATAGACAACTGGACCTGAAATAAAAAATGAATTATAGAGTTTTTTAAACGTATTAATGTTTAAGATATTGTTTAAAGTCAAGCTACGCGATCGCTACTTCAAACGAACTTCTGAAATTCAAACACAACTTTTACAAATAGATCATCAGTAGAATGAACTTCAAGGACCTTTACAAATACCCTCAGCACCATGAGGTAGACAAGAATTATGAAAGAGGGGCATCTGCCCCGGACAGACATGACAGAACTATAATATATAAAATGAATACCTGTTTTTCTTTGACTTATATCATTTATATTACGATACCATATTACGAGCAAATACCTGTGGACTCAGTGACGTGGCTTTCGTGAAGTAGTTGAGATACTGGCACGCGAACGTGAGCGTGACGGGCTCGTCCATCTCTATGACCACCGCCTCCTCCTCCTTGTCTATGGACGCGGTCTGCGCCAGCTTCACGTTCGCCGAGCCGATGTCGCCGGATGCTGAGAATTTTACGCCTGCGAAACAAATAATACCACAATTAAAATTTGCAAAACACAAGACGTTACCTTGTAATACAAACATGAATGGCGGAGAATACCTAAGCGTTCATAAGTTATATAAATACGACATCGTATGAGTATTTTTGGAAACTAGCCTAAGAGTACAGAATAATTTATACCTGGGTATACCGAAAGTATACCTGACTTTCGGTACATTTTGATACATAATTTGACTGGAATCCCTCTACTTTATAATTTATATTTATGTTATAATTTCTAATGTAAAAAGTAAAAGTATTTATTGATTAATAACAATTTTCGTTCATACCCTGCCACACCATCCTATGTAAATAATTTACATACTCTTTACCAATCCTACCCACCTTCTTTAGTACAGGAGATAACCATGGACTCTCCGAACTGGGAGAGATCCCGGCAGATGCGCGCGAACTCCGCGCTCGGCATGCGGATAGTGCAGCTGTACTCTGTCTCCGGGATACCTGTTATCATAAACATCAATATAAATGATTGCTGTATATTTTTTTTATTTGTTTATAATTATAATAATTGACCTGAATTTTGAGTTGTAACCAAATAGATCATAGCGCCATCTAAATAATCATATATCAAAATTATATTTATAATCTTTTGTACTATAAATATATCAGTCATAAATCTACCATTTCATACTTTTAATTTCTACAATTAACAATAAAACAATATTATAGGTTACATCATTATAATGCTAGTGAACATTGTAGGTACATAAAAGTTCAGACCACATAATTACCAATTGTATAAAATAAAAATAATTTATTTGAATTATGCCAACTCATGTTTTCCTCAAATTTCAATTATTTCAATCAAAGTGCACAATTGTCACATTAAGTTTCATTAGTAGGTTGTCTGGAAAGTTTGTGCCAATTTGCAGTTGGTAGGGCGAGAACCCAAAGTATACTTTGTTTCTACCTTATTTACCTTACTTCACAAATAGATTGATTGATTGATTCATCAATTAAATATGCAATAGTTGAACCTTGCATATTTGACAATGAATTCAGTAATAAACAAGTCCCTAAATCCGAACATGACTGACACTGCAATACTAAAGCTTTTGGTATTTCAAATATCTCACACTGGTCATCTGACACATCTGATCATATGGAAGTTGATGATGTGTCAAAGATAAGAAATTATGTAAGGAATTTTATTGTTACCTAAATGTTCAAGATCCAAGTTCATGAGCTTCATCTCATAGTCGGATACTTTCTCCTGGTTGGGGCTCTCGAAGACAAATGTGACGGTGTCAGCATTGTCTTGTGCTTTCATTGTCACTGTGTCCTTATCACCTGCGCACTTCAGGATTTTTGACATACTGGAAAAAATCATAGATTTTAATATCAACTTTATGTTTTTCTTAGTGTATTGTGAAAAGACCTTTAGTTTACATACTGAACCGATCAACATAATGGTAGATGCAATAAAATATTTTAAGTCACCCTGTTTATAGATAATTTAATGTATTGGATGTTCAGATTAGTATAAGGATAATAATCATTGTAGCTTTCTCTGAACAAATTTGAATGCACTCTTCATTATACTGAGTACTACATTTTGAAGATTTTTGCTCATTCTTGTCAAAGACAACATACCTGCTCAAAAATTAATAACATACCTTCCGAGATTCATTCCCATTGAGATGTTCCTGTCGCACCTATATTTGTCAAAGCCATCTGCTCGGAGTGTGAGGGACACCAGCGACACGTGAGAGTTATCCATAGCCTACAACATGTAATATCTAATTAGCATTTCTAGCAACATTAATAATTGCTATGTAAGATATTTTAACACCAAATAGCTGGTCTATTAATTTTCCAGCCGTTGACATAATGGATAATAAACATATATAAATTTGTAGGAAATTGGACACTGCCCCTCGGCAGTCCTAAAAGGATTCTACCAACGGCGGCGGCAGTTATACTTTTATAACAAAAAAGTACGTCAATAATAAACAAAAACAACTTACTTGTAACTGAATTCCATTGTCGTCACAGTCGAATGTGGCTTGTGTGAGAAGATCTTTAATAGCTTCTAAAACTTTCTTTAAAATGGAGCTTCGGAGGAGGCGTGCTTCAAACATTGTAACCTATAAAATATACGGCGTTTGCGTTATGTAGATAGAAGTTTAGTTTTCAACATTTATACAGAATTAAATTACATGCAAAAACCTATTAGAGTAATCAGACTTGAATGACTTAAATGTAATTCTTAAAGAACTTACGAAGACAAACAAAGAAATATTGAATCAAGTGTTCCTACAATTAAATGTTATTGGAATACGCAAAACATATCGTAAAGTGGTATTTTACTTACGTAAAGATAATTATAGTTCAGCTACTTTAGATAAAACACAGACTTCCGTGTAAGTTTTTAGTTTTATTCTAGCTAAATTGAATAAAAAGTAAATGAGAATGACACAACTGACAGTTAACAAGGCACAAGCCGGCAGTAGCGGGAAAATATTGGCGATTCGGCGCGAAAATTGTCCAAACTACAAACTTCATGTCAAACCACAGAGTAATAAAATAATAGCATAGCAGCGGTGTACCATAGACTATAATAACAGATTCATATTATGTATACGTAATATTACTAACATTGATTATTAATATCTTTGAATAAAGTCCCTTACGTAAAAGTTATAAGAAAGATAAATAGAAATAACATTAAAAAGAAGAGTGGTAGAGAATAGCCTTGCCAATAATTGCGTTATATTGTATAAAACCAAGAATAAGCAGAGATGTGTATCTTGGCATAGCATGTTAGTAATTAGGCTTATGGCCTGGCGATGGTCATTAAAACTACGTATAAAACCAGTAACAATTTTATTTTATATTTTAACAAGATAATTGAACAACTTGATCTTGGGATGGATAAGGTGGTATAGTTAAATTGTACTTTTCAATTATTTTTGGTGGTAAAAATCTTCCACCCAACACATGTTTGGCATTTCCGATAATTTCTGGTTTAGCGCACAGTTTTGGTGCTGATAAGGAAATAAGTAAACTTGGTTTAAGAGCACGCTCAGATCCTGGACCATTTTCTACATCCCAGCCACTAGGGATGTCCACACTGAAAACAGGATACATAACTCATGATACATAACATCAAACTTAATACATTTATATTTCATTACTATCCTGGAAAAAAATCTCTTGTAATATTTTAAACAAAACAATTTAAAATTTTAATTAACATGGCCATTTTGGGTATGTTAAATAATTTTTTTTTAAAGTACCTGCAGACTGGTAACCCCGCATCAATTAATGCATCCAAAGCAGGCTTCAACTCTTCTCGAACTGGTGGTTTAAAACTGAATCCAAATAATGCATCTACTAAGACCTTATACTGATTCTTCAATTCACTTGGTGGAGGTAATGTATCAATAACATTTACACCAAAACTCTGACATTGATGGAGTAAGTTCTCATACAATGGTTTTGGTGTTCTCTTTGGATAATGGACAGCCACAGAGTAGCCAAATAATGCCATGTGACGTGCTGCCACTAGTCCATCCCCTCCATTATTTCCTGGCCCACATACGATTAGGGCTGAATCATACCTGAAATATAAATCATATTATTATGGATAAATAAGACTTTACAAGCACATTGAAACTTTTGCTTATCAAATATGTTTAGAACACATTATGGTTATATGCTCTGATATTTTCTATGTAGGGCAGGTCAAGGTTAAATATTTGTTATTTTTTTTTTAATATGTTACCATCCATTGCCCTTCTATTCTAATATAATTTTAAAAACTTAAAGTCACCCACTCCAAGAATACATTCCAAAAGATATAAGTACTGGTATTTTTAAATATAGTAGCATAGCTAATCAGTACTCAAGAATTTGGATGTAACTAAATCACACTTGAAAGACCAAAGTATCAAGACCATATTTAAAATGTAAAGCATTTACAAAGTTTCTTCAAAAATCTAATGAGATTCTTGTTTTTAGCAATTTTTACTTTCTCTCATATCAAATTGGTTTACTTTTTGGTAATGAAATTTGTTTTCTTTATGATATTTAAGATCTGATGGTCTTTGAGACATTAATGCAATAATAGTAATTGTCAGTTACTATGCATTGTAAAAAGGATTAACTAAGGATTAAACTTACTTACACATTAGGTGGATAAGTACGAGCAACAGCTGTAGCAACGCTAAGCCCAGCAAGTTCCATCAACTGGTCGACACTAAACTTATACTCATTGAAAAGGTCTTGATCAAGTGCTGCAGCATCTTTCTGAGATAAATAATGCACCCTGTGCATTGTGTTGCATTGGCCACTTGCCATCACGCCACTACTAAGAATATTTGCTACACGAAGCTGAAATAATACTTCCAGAATAAAATGATTTAGATCAATTTTTTTTCTAAAAACAATGATTGATTATAAAGTGAATCTTAATTATAACTTTATGAAGTGTACTTTAAGACCCTAACATTGTAATACGCACCAGAAATGCACTCCTCAAAAACTTTTGAATCAACATTTACACTTACAGTTAAGATTCCGGTATTGAATGTAATAAATGTTTTGTGAATCAGTCCCTGCAAAGAAAACCACCATCCATTTGAAGAGTTAGATAATTATACATAAATGTGCAACTATACACTTTTAATCATATCTTATAAATAAAATAATAAATTTAAGAACAGGTAATAATTATTATTAAAATTATTTTTGAGTCTGATTTAAATGAAAGAAATTAAAATTCATAATGTTTGCAATTCACCTCTATACAATGATAAACACCGATACTTTGCACTGATAGCAGATAGATGATAGTGACAGTTGACAGATGATATAAAAATTGCATTTAATGCACTGATATCACTGACCGATATCTTCAGAAAAAAATTACGTTTTTTTTTGTTATAGTTTTTTGAGCATCTTAAATTAGTGCACTATATTGAGGAAAATTGTGTAACAGTGTTAACGAATACCTTTAAAGCCGTTGTAAGGCAATTGCCATTTATAATCAATTTTGCTATTTTATTTGAATTTCCAAACGAAAGCTACTTTAATTATGCTATGACGTTGGTGACAATGACTTGACATGACTTTGACAAATAGTTCAACCGTCACAAAAATGGCTGCGCTCAGGGTATTTAGTCGTAATTTACCGTATCTACGACAACAGTTTGCAGCTTTATTGGGAAATACCTCGCCATCAGTGAAATTTATTTGTGTTGTGGTGGTCATAGGGTACATACTGTCATACTCTGAGGATGTGGTGAACATTTTGAGTGTAACGCCGGGGTATTTGTTGCCTCCAGCTTTTCAACTGTGGTCCACTTTCACGTTCTGGTTTCTAGAGATACATTTATGGGAGGTGATCATAGATATTATAACGGTGGGGCTGTGTGGGAAGTTAATAGAGCCGTTATGGGGTCAAATAGAGATGATGAAGTTCTTCTTCTTGACAAACGTCGGAGTGGCCTTCCTCACAACGTTTTACTACCTGGTGATATTTGCGTGGACTCAGGATACTTCGCTATTGTTCGACATACACGTCCATGGACTGGCGGGCTACCTCGCTGCCGTATGCGTAGCCGTCAAGCAGATAATGCCAGATCACCTAATATTCAAAACACCTTTAGGTAAGAACAAATTTTGTATTATTTCTCTACCACAACCACTCAATTTGGTTATTCTTGGATGTATCAAAGGTAATGAATGAATATGATGTGTGTTGGGATTATCCATTAGTATATGTTTGTATCATCTAAAAGTTTAATCTGTTCTAGCCTATGGTATATAATAAATGATGCAGGGAATATAATTCAAGGTGTAAAA
>DWPA01003984.1:0-13357 GCA_018251375.1 Calpodes ethlius | reverse complement strand
GGAACATATCACTTTACTTTTAGAACGTATTATTTTAGTAAGTTGCGTGTACGTTACATTTGATTCTCCATAAAACTTACTGAAATTATTGTTATTAGTAGTAATGTAGTTTTACGATAACTAAGTGTGCAGTATAACAAAATAATCACCCGGTGATGCATAACGATTACATCCTATATATCATAAAATCTTTGTTAATCATAATCTTATGATATGACTATTTCTGTAACATTAATAAAACTACGTATATACTTAACTGACAGCTCACTAATGTTGATTTGCATTTTAATAGTTGAATGATCTTAAATAGTCTATGATTCGCACATTATGTGGAGACTACTAAATACTGCTGGAGAACAGTATTTAGAAAGTTATAAAATTATGTAGACACAATAACGTATACTATTAAAATCTGCCAAATAAATAAACTTCGTTTAAGCATCTTACAATAAACTGCATAGCAACCACGAGCTTGCCGCCTAACCTCGTTTCAATTATATGTAGCACAGGTGAGTTACTTTTTGCGATACAACTTTATAAATAAACAGTCTGTAAAGTCGTGGTTGCTACGAGTGTCGCAACTACGGTTATGGTAAGTGAAGCGAGTGTGGCAATAAAGATAATACGGATTGTTGGAATTCAAATAATTGTCTGTCTAAAAAAGACCAGGCTGACTATGATACTTTCAAAACATGATAAAACTATTATTTCTTCAGAGTTAACATGTATAATTTTTTATCCAGACAACAAGGTTACATAAGTTACTGAAACCCCAATTATTAATACAATAAATATAACATGGGATTAAAATCGAGAAAATATAACATAATAATATAAATTACTTTTAGTAGACTAGGTGACTAACACAAGTAGAATACAGATATAACAGCCATTAATAATTCCAAATATAAATCTATGTTTGCATAGACACATCGCTCTTATAATTGTTACAATATAACTGAGTAAATCAATCTAAAAGGAAAGTGTATCTGCTCTACAGAAACAAAAATCGATTCTAATGGGAAGAAAATTACAAAACCTATATAACATACAACAAGTCAGAGAAAACATCATAAAATCCACTATACATGTGAAATAAATACGCATTATCTACCTTCATAATCTAAAACGAATCTCTGACAAAAAATACTTTTTAGTTTATGAGGTTAAACAACTAAGAGAGTAAATGGAAATTATGAAGCAGAGGCTAGACGTGCTCTACCCTCTGTGACTAATTGCTTGTTTAAGTAAATGTCTTCATCTGTTGAAGTGTCAATCAAATCTAATGTAAGTAAAGGCTCGCTAGGGTTAAGAGGATCTTTACCAACATCTTTACATACACCTACGAACTGCTGTTCAACACACAGCTCTTGAAACCTTATGCAGTCTTCCACAGTCCAGTCTTGATGAAGCGGACACACGTCTAGAAAAATAATTATGCAATGTAGTTTAAGAACACATCATGTCAGGATTAGATTTATAAGAATATAAATGTACGACGCTGTATGTAGCGTAGTTACTGTAATGTCTTGTGTGATTTTGTAGATTTATGAAAACATAAATGTACGACATTGTATGTAGCGTAGTTATTGTAATAAAATTATTTAGGATTTATACGTAGACAGTTATAAAAATTTGTTTTTATACGCGGTGCTATGAGCTACAAGAGAAAACTAGCGCAGATATAGTATTGCAGATACAACATAACATGTAACAACCACAGCGGTATCTCGTACAAGCAAAATTAATGCCGACAAGATTTATACGTACCATAAAGGCGTGCCTTGATCGCCTGAGGCGGCAGGGAGCGCGCCAGCGGAACACTGGCGGGCACGGGCCGCAGCTGGGTGATTGGGAACAACGCCAGGTCGCCGTAGTCGCAGAAATACACTGATACCATCTCCGCAGACACCGCGCCCGCGATTATGACTCTGTTATAATAACATGTATAAAGAAATCTTAATATTCGTTTTTAAGAATAATGCACATACGAACATATTTATTGAAAACCAGCAAATACTTCCTCGACTTGGAAATTACCGCTTACTGAAATAATTGCAGATGTAACGAATTGAAAAGTTTTGCCATGTCGTAAAATTTTCGAAAGCTTAGTTGCAATCGGGATCTTGACTTGTTAGTAAACACTCCTCAAGCTAAATCCCACAGAACCTTTTAGACCTTATACTCGCACAAAATACCCTAAAACTCGATAAACATAACCAGTCACACGCTTATAATCATAACCATGATAACTCTTCTACCGTTTTTGTTGGGTATGTGGAGAGATGCTTATTTAAATTTACATACCTATACCAAGAAGAGTCCTTTTCGTAAAATCCTGTATACAATTCACCACTCGCTGGGCTCGAAGGAGCTTCTTGTTCGGATAATTTCGGACACTCCGTCTGCAAAGACGACATCATCGCCAGCAACGTATGCCTGGTACCATTTGGCTGAACCTAAAACATCGTTTGCCGAGTGAAAGAACGGTTTTATCGTAAAAAAAAAAGCAATAGGTTACTTTCTACATCTTAACTTGCAAACATTATCTCTTTATAACAATAGATTTGATTGAGTTTAAACCGACCACAAAATTCCAAGGGTTGGCAGCCATGGCGATGTAGACGTCGAAGCAGCGGCCGGGCGCGGGCAGCGCGGGCGGGGGCAGCGCGCCGGGTCGCGGCTCCTCCACCGCGCCGCCGCTCGACGCACTTCGAAAGATGCGCTCCTTCTTGCGGAGCAGCGCTTCCACAGGATCCGCGCGCTCTGTGCCTTTCTCTTCCCGCAACTTGCCACTGAAAATTAAAGTGAATTTCTAAATTCACATCTATAATTATTTGTCAATTTACGATCCACACCAGACTAACGACGGCATGAACGTTGTCTCATATTGTGGACTGCTAAAGTAATTTAGTCGTTAAGTATCTAATTAACGAATATGTCAAACTATTCCAATCTCATTTTACAAATATATTTCCGACGGAAAGTAATTTTGCTGTAAGTATTTAAATTACCGCAAATGAATTATATACCGTTGGAATCAGAAAAAAATACTGCGTCGATTGATTTAGCTTTCATATTTGTTCGATGAACAAAAGTACTTATGTCGTACGTAATTTTCTGTAACATGATATTTGTTGTAAGTACATTTTACTTCTATTTATAACTGTAGAAAATTATTCAAGAAAACTCTGTTCCAAAAATTAAGTTAATAGCGTGGTGTTGAAAGTTATGTTTATTTTTTATATTTTTTTTTGTTTCGAGTTAACCATTTTTTGACGAAACGATCCATTCGTTTCGTAAAATCTTATTTGTATCTATAGAATAATGTAAAAACATGAATCAGGTATTTATATGTAGTTATTCTTTAAAATAATCGATGCAAGTATTCATTTTGCATGCAATTAATGTGAGTTGAGCTCGCGTGCCTTTAAAGTAGAAAGTTGAATAAGTTCCGCTCTAGTTAGTTCGTTGCAAAGCTGAATCCAATTCAATTATACTGATCGCTGCACTAAATTGGCCAAGTATTCATTGCGTTTCTCCTGAATTTATATTACATACTAGCGACCCGCCCCGGCTTCGCACGGGTGCAATGCTGATACTAAATACACTACAGAAAAACTATGAAAGTTGTATATAAAAACATAGCGGTCCGCTTCGGCTTTGCACGGTTATAATATATATAGCCTATGTCACTCACTGAAAAAAATATTAAAATCGGTCCAGTAGTTTTGATTTATTAATTACTGCCCGTGGCCCGCACGCGTTAAGTTTGGAGTAAAACAATTCCCCTTTCCCTATACCATGAAGATACGCTACGTCCAGCAATTATTTAATCTATAATATCTTAGAAATTATTCATTCAAATCAATATATGTCAAGGGCCAGATAAATCTATATTAAATCAAAAGTGTATTTAAGGTTTTAATTGGATAAGGATTAATACAGTATTGGTTAAAATCGCTTCGAAAATTAGCCATTATTTGTCGTATAAAGTAAGTGACAAAAAACAATATTGTGGGATATCCATAAGAGATAGACATATACCATCGAAGAGTTTCTATAGACTTTTTCAATGTGTACAATACTTAATACATTATTTTGATAAATCTTGTAGGGTTCAGCTTGCGTTTGTAATGTAAACGGAAAATATGTAATTACTAGCTCTCCACTCGCGGCTTTGCTCGCGTGATCTCAGGCTAGGCTCTTTTAAGTGTGGACAAAATATGTGGAAACCAAAAAGTTCACATATAAATTGCTGAAGAAAATATTCTCCATACAAACATTCATCCCTTATGAAATGTACCCTACGTCCCTCTTCTAGTTCGTAGCTAACTCCTCACCAATTTTCAGCCATATCAATTCAGTCGTTCGTGAGTTATAAATAGTGTAACTAACTCGACTTTCTTTTGTATCTGTCTATCTATCATTCTTTAAAGGTCCACTGCTGGACATAGGCCTCCCGTAATTTGCGCCACTTAGATTATAAAATGAATTACAATGGACGGATTTAATGCTTAGTAGTATTTTCTACCAGCCAACCCAGATGACGATAAAAAATTGTGGTAGGTGTAACAAAGATTGTTAAGATTAAATGTTTAATTGTTGCAAACAATTTATTTTTATGAAATGTGTAACCTACACTCAGAGTTGGCTCCAGACGAGGAAACTCCTGAATAATAAATAGTACTTACTTAGAAAGCATCACTTATAAAAAGAGCTGTCTTATGTCGGCTGATGTGATTTATTCTTACAAATTTTATTACATTTCTATTCTGATGATTAACGACTCTAGCCTAGTTGATTTGATTCCTGGGCGTGGCTGATATTTATGTGACAGATAAATGTTTGGTCTCGTGTTTATAGTCTTTGGGCTGTCAATACAAATATCTCCGACATGGATTTATACAGTCGTATCTATAGTTGAGTTAAAGTAATTACTTGAGTTGAAGTAATTACTTATGCGACTATTTTCATTCAACAGCTAAGAATGTGAACAGAGTAACTATCAATATTTAGAATATTCTGCGAATTAGTTGCTCAAGTCATTACTTAAACCCAAGTAAAGAGTATAAGTTGATTATAGAAACACGTGTTAGTAAGTAAAAACTTCTAAAAGATTAAATATATTTTATATCATCACTACCATTACTTAAAACACTTAACAAGTCTAATGGACAAACTACTAAGCAATTTGCCATAATATGCATATTACTTAATGCAGTTTTCAGCTGACGGCATTTTAATTTAAAACTTAATCAAAACTATTTTTTAATTTTGTTTTAACTTCTCAAAAGCCATAATCGCATTCAATCTCTCTCGTTTAATGTAGTGTCGGGAAGCAGGACAATGCCGAGCCGAACGCTAATTACGGGCCATTGTGCGCAGGAGAAGAAAATTAATTTTCTCTTTTTACGACAGTGCCGCTGTTTAGGGTGAAAAACTGAATGAACTTCGATCTGCGGCACCTAGTTATATTTTTCCGAAGTTACTTGTCAGAAACACTTCAGACTTAGATGTTAGGATGAATAATGTTAATAAAGTAATGCATTAACGTGATGGACGTTCGTACCCCTCTAAGGTACGAACGTACGAGAGTGAAATATAGTATCGAATAATTTTGCATGAAAGAGAACTGCAGAGTTAAATTTGATATATATAATGATACAAAAACGTCTATTAATTATAAGTAATATTTAAAAAACAATGTATAATTACTTTTTGGCAACACTTTCAGTTCTCTTAAAACAGAAGTTAGAAACCAAAATCTATTCAATGCTAAAACAAATGCGAAATAAACATACGTAATAAAAGGTGTGCTTAACAGAAGTTATTAACCAAGATATATAATGTTTGCTGACATTCACTTGATCAGCGTAATATATCATACTAAACTGTTAGTATTTGCTGTCTGAATTTAAGAAAATTATTCCAATTTCTTAAGGAAATACAACAAATGCCAAGAGATATATGATTGCTGTCATATCCTTAAATTAGCACACAATGGCTAATAGTCAGTCATTTTTTATTTATTATGAACCAATGGCTTGAAATTTCATCATTGACCGCATTACACGAAATGCCAATTCGAACAAAAATACAGTTTTAATTAATTTATTTCAACACAATGCACATTGCCTATACTACTCTTTATTGGTTATTAATTTTTTATTCGATAATAAAAATTGTAAACAACAATAAGTTGGGTTTTTATAATGTAACCTACATAGCGTACAATAGTGCTCATAAGTACGAAGCGCTAGTAACTCCATGGTATTATGAAATAAAACAAACTTGTCCAGTAATATTAATGTAATTACATATTCCAACACGCCATGATATTTTTGTCAATAGTCGAGCAGTGATAGCCTAGTTGGTATGTTGGTATCCCGGACGTGGGGATGTGAATTCGAATGCCGCACGCACCTCTAATTTTCAAATGGTTATGTACATATTACAAGTCAATTATCACTTGCTTCGGTGAAGGAAAACATCGTGAGGAAACCTGCATCCGAGAGTTCTCCATAATATTCTCGAAGTTGTGTGAATTCTACCAATCCGCATTTGGCTAGTGTGGTGGACTATGGCTTGTATCCCTTACATTGTGTGAGGAGACCCGAGCCTAACAGTGAGACAGTTATGGATTTTGATGATGGTGAAATTAAACATCGTGGGAAAACTTTATTCCTTAAAGTTGTTCATTATATTCTAAGCAGCCATAAGCATGCATTAATGGACTCCAAAATAATGATTGCAGTCTTTAATGATAGTAGACATGTCATTTGAATCAAAGTAACACAACATTTTACAGTTTTATTCTTGGCTGTTGCCGTGAGGGGGAAAAAGCTTTCATTGTTAATTGGACTTCAAATCGATAATGATAGTAACGTGTTACCGTTTTAACATAAAATAAATGTTGAAAGGCCTTCGAATAGCATAAAAAATTAACACATAGATTAGTTATTATTCCTTAGCAGCTATAAGCGTTTTAGGATAGGTCTGTGCCCTACGATAGACTATTAATCAGTTGATAGTAAACCAACGTCATATTATTTTATATTGTTATAAATGTCTTTTAATTAATTCAGCCATTATTAGGAGGTTTACCGTCTAAAATGACAGAGGACGCGTCATTTACCTCATATTAAAACAAAATTTACAGCATTACCCTTGTCTGTTGCCACTTAGGGTAATAAAAGGTACGCATTGTTAATTCGACTTGAAATCAAAAAGGGTAACGCGTTAGAAACACAGTTATAACATAAAATTGTAACGCGATGGGAATAGAAGCCGCTGTCACGCGACATTCACCCCCACCGAACATAATTTCCCGACAATACACGAAAGGGGCGTGTGAAGTACTCAAACAATACTTGTTAGTGGGAGATTAGTGTGAATATTGGAACAAGTTGGTAAGTACTTTCAGATCGATTACCATTAGTACTTTCACGAGCCGGGTTGATAGAAGCGACACCTAGTTTATCTATTACTTGGAAGTGATATACTTGTTTGTATGTTGTACGAAATAGCACAGATGTCGTTTTAGTATATTAGTACGGGGAATTGACTGGACAAGCAATATCTCTCCTAGATTTTTTTAAGTCTAAAATTGTCACCTCCAACTTCAGATTTATGTTTATATATATATGTATATGAGTATATCATTATTGAAATGAGCGTCATTCACCGAACCTATTTCGTATCGAAAGTTGGCATCGAAAGTTTATTATAAAATGTACTTTAGTGTATTCAAATTTTGTCTAAAGTAATGAGATAGTTTTTTAGATATTTCTTAGCTAAAAAACAATAGATTGTTTCGAAGAGCGGAGACTGTACCTACTCGTAAATGATGTATTGGTGTCACTTATGATACAGCATAATGATACTTATTTAATATTTATGTGAACTTTACTAATATTTTAAGTGTAAAGTCATTTTATATTTATGAAATGCGTGCAGCTGCATTTTGTATTTTTGAAATAATAAAACGTCAGTCGTATCTTTGACGAGAGAAAATCATCACTCAATGAAAAATCGTAGCAGAGTTACTTTGGTAAATGAACTGATGATTTTAACAGCAAAATTAATTTAATTTCAATCATATAATTTATTATATAAACTATATGGATGTCGAATCCTTATAAGAACTTGTAAATAATTAAGAGACAAGAAGACGATGTTAAAGAATTTGTAATGTTTTTTTAAAAGCTAATTTTTCCATGTGAATGATACAATATGTTAATCCTAATTACATTTTTAATGTTGCGTTTCAGCCGTGTATAACGGCATTGTTGTGTGCTTAAAGTAATAAAGCTTGATAAATTAGCGGGGGTTATGCAAGGTACCACTCTAGGCCCGCGTTTCTTTCTAATTCAAACCAAAATTAAATTGAGGAAATTCCGTGTTCACGTAAAGCATTAAACTCACTCATGAATTATAAATGTATACACTTAATTTGTGTTAAATTATACTTTAAAAAAGATCTTTTCGAGTTTGCTCAAAGAACATGGCGTTTGTAATGTTTGTATTTGCATAAAATTGAATGAAAGAATATTCTCCTGCTCATTTGTGTTGTATACTTAAAACGAAATTGTCTTTCTCTTTGATATTGTACTTCAAATGAATTTTTCTTTGTAACAATACTTGAAGAAGAATCTTTATTTTCAGAGATTATCAAAACAAAATTATTGATGCTAAGAGAACTCGATAAAAATATCGATAACAAAAATAATTGTTTTGATCAAGATTTAAAGGACAAAGTATCTTATTACAGAATATATAAAATAAATTATTGTTTATATTGTTAGAGATTTACTTTATTTTATGTTTACGTATAACTAGAACATCTATATCATATAGTCAATGTTTTTCATAGCTCTTAACATTAGTCTTAAAGAAAATGTATTATATAATTACAATGTGATAATTATCGTGTACTATTGTCATATAAAACAATCCTTAGGACAAAAAAAAACTTTTTCATAGCGATATACTTAGCTCATTTAGTTTTCAACAAAATCATTAAGTCCTTCTACAACCCTTATTATTATTCTCAACTTTCAAAGCTTCGCGTTCTTGCTAATTTACAAAAGCTTATAAATATTGTACGCCATACATTTTTTGCTTGAGCTAACAAAAGATTTTCCAACCTTTCTCCGTTCATTAACTTTGATGGGGTCAATGGTTTAAATTACCTCCGACACCCTCGTATACTTAATTAAATAAGACCATAATTACGTATATTTTCCTTTTTCTGTATCTACTCTGTAACAAAGTAAATTAAAACGATGACTTTCTAGTTTTGCTTTGATATGGATACTGTCAATTTATATCCAATTTAGCTAATGTTATTTCTCCAATTTCCTGTCTCATATAAAAAAAATATTAAGTTACATTAATACCAATATTTTCTTTAGATTTTATATTTCCATTATTTCTATAAACATAATCGAAGCTTATTTTTTCTTTGCCTTTAATTAACTATACATCAACGTCAACCTATTAAGAATGTATATCAATGAAATCGGAATTATCTTTCGTTTCTACACCATCGAATGAAATAGGAATAAAAAACATACATCGCGTGTTGCTTATCAATCTGATAGCCGCTGGCTCGTGTTCTATAGCAATTATAATAAAAATCTCTGCTTACAGAAAAAGATATTTTTACCTGGTACTCGATTACCGTTTTTGCATGTTTTTCTTCATTTCAAACTTCCCTCAATACTCTCTATATCGATGCAATTGGTGGTACAATTCCATGGGAATCAAATTTTGTTAATGAAATAGGTATATTGCAGACCACAAAAGGGAATACGCAGTGGTTGGATCACGTCAAATGATGATTGTACATACAACTCAGTGCGGCACGAGACTCGGTTACATGGGTCATTTGACCCAGTTACATGGATAAGTCTTACCACGGCCGGATATACCAAAATATTGGCATAACAATATATGAAGCGTGAGTTTAAAGTCATATAAATAAGCAAATTTGTTAGTAAGACGCGATGTAACATCTTTTGTATTGACATTAATGTCACCTATGCCCGATGTATAAATATAAAGGTTAACACACTCACACCCCCGCAGTAGGATATCTTGTATCGCGGGCGGCATGGACAACACAAACAACACGTCACTAACACCCATGACCCGAGATCAAATATCTATATGTCACATAAATACCTACCCCGTTCGGGAATCGAGCCCAGGACCCCTCGCTTCGCAGGCAAGGTCACTACCAACTAGGATATTACACTGAGGATCTGATAAAAAAAAATATATAAAAGTACAGCGAAGAGAGTTAGTAGCTCTCACTGTAATAAGTCATATCTGTTAATTAATTCAAAAGTCTTATTACAAAACGACCAGAACTTTATAATTATATCATCGGACTATAACACTATGCAAATGTGTGTATTATATTAGAACCCGAGCAATTTATGTGGGACCGTTAGAAGTTCTTGAGACATTTTGTGCCTTATGAAAGTAAAATAAGATAATTTAAAAGTACTGAGAGGGCTTAGTAGAGAGAATTAATATTATATACTGTTTATATTGTAATAATTGTAATCCATACTCATATTATTAATGCGAAAGTGTGTTTGTTTTTTTCCTTCTATCACGGTGCAACAGAGCGTTGCTATAATATGATTTTGGTTTGAAGGTAGTTGGAAGGTCGACGATTAATATGGGCTAATTTTTACCGAAAATAAACATCTCATTTCTGTGGAAAGATTCATTACGATGTATCGATGTATTCGAACCACTAACGATGTATGTTTAGCTAACTTCAAGTAAATGTCTAACAACAAAACCTTGCCTAGCAACCAATGATGAAAATAAATTGGCAACCATTTTATTGCTGTTCTTTTCACACACGTGTGCGAATCTGCGGGGAACATCTAGTGTTACCTATAATTTTATAAGTATCAGACAAACGATAAACCGTCCGATGTTAAGTGGTCAACATTGGCAATGGACGTCAGTAACGCCATAGAGATCATCGATATGTCAGAGAGGGAAGGGAAAGAAAGACACAGTACCACCGCCTTACTTTTTCAGCCGTATAACAATTGTCTTCTATGCAATTTTATTCTCCTTTAAAAGGGGCTTCGTTGCTGGTTACTTATACTATAAATTGCCCTCTATCCTCTGGAGTAGCAACGCATCTGTCACTAACTTGTTCAGGACGAAAACTATCGATTACTTACATGACTAATAATAAACTTATAATCTTATTAATAACTAATACTAATAGGACTAACTCTATCTTAGAGTCCTATTCGATGTTTGTCACAGGTTTCCAGTGAAGTAGGGGATAGTGGCACTACAAGCTCGTTTGCTATCCTTATCCAATAAAAAATCCTTCAAGAGCACTGCACTAGTACACTTACTTTAATCTCATTCGATGAATGAATGAGACTTTAGTGAAATGGAATTTCATGTTTCCATAAATTTTTACGTAAATGATAATTATTGAGAAACGCATGTCGTCAATAGAATGTAAAATTATTAATTGGCTCCGTTTGTGCATTTTGAATAAATTTTATAGCAATGTTTATTCAAATGCTACATTGCTAAATGGAGAATGAAAAATTCATTGAGCAAGTGAGTAGTAAACAAGTGAGTGGGTGCGGAATGTTCATTTTCATTTTATTCGCCGCTCGTTGCAGCAACCGTATTTATAATTTTATACAATATACTTGGAAATAATATTTCTGCTTCCAGCGAACCAACGTTGACAAAATTGACGATAAATTAAAATTGTCGACTAGTTCTTGTCAGTTCAACTTTGTGTATCAATAGACAAAGTCGCGGTGGTCCTTTGTAAGCCGAACATCCGCGGATATTCTAACTATCTATACGGTTACTAACGCTTTACCGGTTCGAAGGAATCGGGTAATCCGCCTGTGAACTGGATATCCGATTCTGCATCGAACGCGAAACACATGTCATGGTTGATTTTGGAATGAGAATGGAAACAAGTTATGTCGGTATACACTCCTACCACAGAGCGTGTATGTATGTGTGTGAGAGGGACTGTGCGTGTATGTATAGGTACATGTGTGCGTGTGTATGTTGGGCGTGTATGAGTGTGTAAAAGAGAGAGAAGACTGATGTTCATAATATTATTTAGTTTATTTGCATTCCATATGAAACTATTTAACGTGTTATAATAATGAATTTATGAGACGCTTCATGAATACCCAGTGGGTGAGAGATCCCGCGTTCATGTCCGTTTATGTGACGGAGAGCTAGGATGATATTTATTTATAAAATAAATTAGTGTTTGTCATTAGTGTTTATCATAAATTAGTTATTTCTTACTCATGTCTTCTTTGTGTAGTTGCAGAAACCCCGTTAAGAGTTCTATTGCAGAAATATACTCGTAAGTTTATTAGTACAAGAAATCTACTCTGCAGTAAACATTCGTCCATAATTTAATTATTAAAAGAATCATTTTAGATTTACAGTTATAAAAAATCTTCATATTATACAACAAATTTTGCATTTGCACTTATTTTCCCCTGTAAACTTCAACTATGTCACATGAAGGGTACACTAATTTTCACATCACGTAATAATAGATATAGATAGATATATATTTAAGTAAGATAAGATATATCACATAGATAAGTCAGCATTAAGCATTAATCTTTTAAAAAACTTTCCTTTGTGCATATGTAGTCTCACCTCTCTACGCCGGGGAGCAAGGAACTAGGATGATGTGGGGGTGCCTTCGCATATTCATCGGGTCATTATTATGGCTGTCCGCGACCGGGAGCTGGGTTAAGATCGCTTGGCTTATTAGATTTTGGTCCCCGACTATTATTAATTTTTAAGCATGATAAATGGGATGTTAAAATATTTTTAATGCGATTTCTTTATTAAGCTTTTACGTTTAACTTAATGAAGTAATATTGTTACTCGCCGAGGTTTGGAGGAAGGCATTAGGTTTTTAGACAAGCTAATAAAGATCGCGTCGGAATATCTGTGACACTAAACTCTATTGGATATCTCTTTGCGTTTTATTATTTCTCTCTCCCTCTCCCATAAATACGTTTATATAGATAATTAAGATCCGCGGTGTAAGTCTTTCGGAAAATTTAACAGTATTAGATAAGTAAAGAGAGTTGACTGTTAGCGTATTATGAAGTTATATATATTTGCAATTAGTTTTCCGCCTACGGCTTCGCCCGTGTGATCCCAGGCTATCAGATATAACTTTACGTTAATGACATTTACGTCATGCAAGGAAAGTTTTTCTTTAAAGTGTGGACAAAATACCTGAAAACCAGAAAGTTCACATATGAATTCCTGAAGAAAATGTTTTTTCCATACAAACATTCAT
>DWPA01003983.1:0-13358 GCA_018251375.1 Calpodes ethlius | reverse complement strand
TTCTTGGCCATTTACCATTTACATTTCTTCTATGTTCTTCTATATACATAAAAATGAATGTTTGTCTGTATGTTCTTTATAGAATCGTAAACTATGCATTTAATCATATCATGATCTTTATTGAAGTTGTTGTGTATGACCCCAGGAAGGTTTCTGAGTTGGTACGACCAATTCTTGACAGATGGCGCCACTATCATTACCGTATTTTAGTTTGTGACGTAGCAACACGCGCAGAGGTCAGTTAGTATTTATATATTTTAGAGCCTTGCTTGCTTGTTTGTCGGCTGTTTTCATAAATAAAGTCACAGTACCAGTATACAGCTGATTGTCAAGATGTGTGATGTAGCTGCCAGCCAGCCGTAGGATCTCGATCTTGCTCAGTTTTCTGTCAGGCGGCTCGGTCGGGATGAGGAGCCGTAGCGCGTTGAACGCCATATTCACGCTGCTTGGAAATCAAATGAAAATATTCATACTCGATAATACAAGGTTAATGAAAGTTGAATATTCCTAAGCATATTAATGATACTACTACTAACGAATTAGTATTCTTTTAATTCTGAAGCTTATATTAAAAAGTATACAAATGAAGTAAACAAATAAATTAAACGCATAAAAAGACACGGACACCAAGTCCGTGGTGCGTAGCTAATAATGGAGAAAAAAAATATATATATGATACTATTTGTAGAACTGTAATGAAATCGAATCTGTTGGTATCATAATTTATAAACTAATTTAATATTCTTTTTTATTTGTAAGTCAGAAATTATTCTGTTTTGAATATCGGAACAAAGAGGAACTACTTCTCAATTATGAGCATTACTGGTTGTAGTACGAATGGCGATTTTAATATGTTATGCAAAAACATTTTTTGAAAGTATATTTTTTTGTTAAGATTTCAATTAATTGGTTTTAAGTTTTCTTACTTTTTGCGCAAAATAAATATCATTAACGCTTAGAAACCGGGATTGATTTTTTAATGTGATTCTAGACCTGTGCATTTCTGCTCATAGATAACGTGAACACATGAACTGTTATAGAAGGTAGGTATAGTAGATACATACGTGAAGAGAATATCTTTGTACCCCTTTCTAAATAATATAGAAACGTAGATCTGGGATTTGATGTACTTCAAGTTTATGCGGAGAAAAAGTTCTGAGTTTGTTATAGACCTTATAATTATTGATTATAAGAATAATAATCACTGAAGGGATTCAAGCATCATTATTAAAATTATCCCTGAATAAAACTATTCAGGGACTGGGGTTGACTAAATAGTCAACAAAGTCGTATATTAAGCCCTGGCTCAGCTTGGTCTTCATTTTCATTGCTTTTACACAAATTGACTAAAGAAATATACACTTTTAATACATTATTATACACGAAACTTATACAGTTACAATTTATGATATTTGTGCACAAAATGCAATATTATCGCTAACATAATCAACTATGATGATAGCTGTACAGTGTAATAAAGCATTTCGTGAAAAGATGTCCATTAATATTTATAATAAACCAAAAATATATCATAAAACATTGTTATATTCATAACATAAACCGCAAAATTAAGTTAATCTTTATAATCCTATAGTATTTTTATTAAATAAATACAATGTGTAACTTTACTGTATATAATGTTTTTATTACTATTATTGAAATACTTAAATAATTGTCACGAGACCAAATTTTTTAAGGATTTAATCAAGAATTTGATACTAACTTTTGTGTCCGATCTCTTTCACGTGCGTTCGCTTGACACCTCTGCTTCGCCGTCGGCGCCGAATCTATATTACTTTGAAAAGGCACTACGGAATACAATTGTTCCCAGGATTCTTCACTGTACTGATAACTGGTATTACTATCCATATTATTAATATTTAAGATATTAATTTTATATTAATATTAAGATGTATACAGATATTGTAAATGTTAATATTCTGAATAAGTTTAAGCGCGTTAACACATTTTGGGAGGAGTTCGTTTAAAATCTGTTATTACTTCGAATGCCAAATGCTTACTAATCCGGGTGTGTGTGGTGCCCGCTAATAAGAGTCCCGCTGGATATCGTTATGAAGGACTCATTTAGGAAGAACAGCGCGCGCCACTGGCTCGGCTCTTAACCGATAATTGTATAAACAGATGCCTCCCGATGTCACAGGCACGAATCTTATTCTTAATTTAAATATAGATGAATGTTTTTGTTTCTAACTTTCATGTTCTTCTTTCTTCTTCGTCTGCTTCTTCTTCTTCTTATATATAAAAATGAAAGTTGCCTGTATGTCCTGTATAGAATCGTAAACGATACATTCAATCATGTGATGATCTTTAGCAAAGTTGTGGTGTAGTCCACGAAGGTTTCTAAGTTGGTACGACCAATTTTCAACAGGTGGCGCTACTGTCATTCCAATTTATTTCGTATTGGCGTAGCAACGCGCGCAGGGTTCAGCTAGTTACATTATAAAGAGATTGTTATGATTTATTTTACAATAAAATGTATAGTCTACTTTGATCAGAGTAAGTATACATATATTACACTTATATTATGTATATACGATATACGATGTAATCAATATTAAGTTGGCAACAAGTTTTGAATATATTAAAATGTGAATATTAACATATTGAAATGTCTGAAAGAGACGTGATGTCTACGTATAATTTTGCTATTTAATAAGAGAAAGTATTCTAAAGGAAGTATTGTCCCTACGTCGCAGAATTAGGGCTGAACTCCGCGGGAAATCTCCGCTAAGTGTAGGAGAAATGCCATACCATTGTGTTGGTAACTTGGTATTCATGCCGTGTGATCGGCCGGTCATGGCCAAACACTTGTATGCATTATTTATATTGAAAGAGTGAAATTTAACTTATGAATACGTTTCGGACGACGCGTACAATGTTTATAGAAACGTCCAGAAATTTTAGATCCGGGCATTGTTCTTTTGCTTATAACAAATAGGTTAAAACTGGAAGTTTCATAGAGGTTTGATATTGTATGTGTCTACTATAATATTTTAATTTGTAACTCTTTAAGTATTACAATAGTAACCTCCATTGACAATTAGACGGCCCCGTAGCCTAGTTGGTGTTGACCCTGCCTGCGAAGCGAGGGATCCCGGGTTCGATTCCCGGCCGGAACAGATATTTATGTGACAGATAAATATGCCCGCGACATAGGGAATTCTACTGCAGGGGTATGAGTGCGTTAGCGTTTAATTTAAGACGAATATAAAAAAAAGTTTTTTTTTAACTTGTAACTGCATAATGTTCTTTAGGAAAAACTAAGGCTGTTAGTAGAATACATTTAAGAAAATAGGAATAAGAAACAAAAAATTTAATTTTAATTTTTAAATTTGGAATTCTGGGTCGGAAGCTCTTACTGGGAAAATAACCTTGTACGGAAAACTGCTTATGTCACGCTGCTGAGCAGACAGGTCGCGCTCCAGAAAACTCTTAGAGGATGTCATTTGGAAGATCGTCCTACGGGATCGCGGTAATCAGACAGAATGAGCCAATATTTCTTTTTACCAGCATTACACGGATTTGCAAGAACTCATCCAGTTCCAGAAATAATCACACTTATTTTCCAACAACAAAAGAAATGAGACTTATCGCGATTGTTATCTATATATAAATGAATGTTTGTCTGTGTGTTCTTTATAAAATCGTAAACTATGCATTTGATCATGTGATAACGAATTGTTACGACCAATTTGCGTCAGATAGCGCCACTGTCACTATGAAGAAGTTTATCTAATTGTCTGTACGGAAAGCTAGTGTTTTATAAAAGTAGGTAAGTTGTAAACACATTTATTAAATTGCCTTCTTTTATTTACTACATACTTGAACAGATCTATTTACTATACGACCTTTACTTAATTAAACAGTTCTCCTCTGGGGTCAAAGGGCTTCCCATTAAAATGAGTTCATTCGGTTTGGATTGTTAATTTTTATGTTCCCTGAAAGTCTTGTATCTAACACATCCTATCTAACGAAAACAATTGATGGTTTCGAAATTCGGGGATACTTTAAAAAATGTGACTTGTGGTCACCGATATTTTCTTGCTTTCTTTCTTCTCTTTTCTTTGGTACCACATTGATTACGCTTATGGTGTTAATGGTATCCATGGGGGATGATATCCAGGTACTATAAGATTAGTAGTCTTGCCGTTTGTCGGCTATTTACATAATTATCATAGGGCATTTGGGAGCATTTCTCATTTTTAATGTGTAAGACCTTTAGTGCAATACAAATTAATATAAGTAAATTTGATAACATGTTATTAGTATTTTAACTAAATTGCTGAAAGTAGTTCGTTTTAAAGCCGATTTAAAATGATGGCAAATCCATGTCACAAGTCATTCTTAGTCAGGCTTAGACCTTAGGTCACAAAATAAAATTTGATGCCCCCGACGCAAAAAGCGGTAATGTGCTATTACTACTTTTCATGTTATGTATGTATGTTGGAATCTACAACTTTGTAATACATCTATGCAATTTGTGATGTATTTTATTATTATTTTCAGAGTTACGATTCGAGTTGATGTTCACAAATGTTTTTTCTATTTTTATAGAAAAGTTTTAATTTTTTTTACCGCTTTATTCGTCGGGGGCATTGAATTATTCGCTCGCGAAAATTAAAGTACATTACCATTAAAATATATACCTAATTATGCCTTTGTGAGAGCAAATATAGATATACTATTATTATTCTAAGTAAAAATAAATCTTTATGATATACCTGAGTTTTTTGTTCCTCAGATCGAAATTCGAACCTTCTTCATCGATGCGTAGGCAGCAAATCCCTCAAACACAGACTTTATCTACGACAAAAATGAATAACAATTTGAATAGGGAATTTCCCAGAATTTTCTATTCAAAATTATATCGTAGTAATTCAGATTTCACGTATTTTAAGATACATTTTCAGTGCTGTAATATCTATCTAAATTTAGAAGTTAAATTTAAGCCTCGTAATAAAATAATGGTTTAAATATAAGGCGTTTATGAAATATTTAAATTGAATAGCAAAAATATTGTCACAGTTAATTGTCACTGTCAATGTAAAAAATATAAAGATTTTTAATTTAAAATATCTGGATGTATCTATTTGAATAATCTGTATTGACCACAAATAGAAGATATAATCACGGAATAATATACGAGCTTAATTTTAAATGCATCTACCAGCTAACCATTAGGGCAAACAAATATTCACGAAAAGCGGTACTATATTATATTTGATTGGTCAAAAGAAATAAGAACTAACTAAAGATATCCGCTCAATCTTCTTCCTCACTTAATATTGTCAAAAATAAGTATTTCCACACAAAAGTACTGTTATGTTTAGAATAAAGAAGTAGGTCACTAGTACTGGGCTTACATTGTACATTATGATTCAGCTGTGTATTTCCCCTGCGGTTGGAGAACACGTTAGTTAGAAATAGGGTTGCTAGGTATAACGAGTGTCTAGAACGTTTAAGATTTTCAACAGCTACTGTTAGCTACGTTATACTTCGCTCGTTGGATAATCCTATTAAGGTTACGGTAAATAAGATCTCTTACGTGAAAGTATTATACATATTATCTTTTGAATTCTTTTATCATATAAAAGTTTTTATTGCTATTGGTTTAAAACTGTAAAGTATCATTTAATTTTCCACTGCAAGGCTCGGGTCTCCTCTCACAATATGAGGTGTTCAGGCCATAGTAGTGGTTAAATGCGGAATGGCAGACTTTACCCACTTTTGAATACATTATGGAAAACTGTCAGATGCGTAAGCTTTTCCACTATATTTTCTTTAAACAAAGCACTTGCTTCAGTGATAATTATTTTGTAATATGTATATATTTTTTGTAAATTAGAGTAAGCTTACAGGAATGGAACTTTGGTTCCCGCGTTCAGGAGAACAACGCTCGAACAACTGGGCTATTATTGCAAGACAATACTTTCTTTATAAGAAACGTAATTTTTCAGCTTTAAAACACACTTTGCACCTACATGGATGGCAAATAATAACTAGAAACAAAATATACTATTTAATTACTGAAGTAATTGTGATAGAAGTTTTACAATTAGATGTAGTAGATGTATTCAAAGTCCAAAACCGTTGTAGAAAATTTAAAAGACGGCCCTGAATGTTGATTTGAAAAAGAAACGGGCATCGGTAACGGAATCAAGATGGCATGCGATTGATGAAGAAGGCACAGAAATACTCAAACTGGCACAGCGCGGGGAGGGCCATGTTCAGTATTCTAAGTTTAAAATGGACGGATGAATGTATTTATGAATGAGTTTAAACTAAATTCGTACTTTTATTTACGGTCGCATTTTATTCCGGGTATTTATAAATTGTAAACAAGGATATCAATTCTAATACTGTCTTCGAATGATTGACAACAAGGTTAATGAATTATTTCCAAAATTCTGGTACCTGGTAACCCTGATTGCAGTACATTATTCCCATAGCAACAAGCGTCTCCAAATGCATTTCACGGGCTGCATTTATAATTAGCCATTGATTGTCTGCCATTCGTCCCAGAGAAAGTTCAAGTGACGCCGCGTTGACTTAATAGCATTGTTCGAACACTTGATTGTAAGTATGTGCAACGGTTGATCTTTATAAATCTATAGACTATTGACGAGAGATTATTTGATGATGATGACGGATGGATAATATTTCTTCTTAAGAAGTTTATCTATAGCTTTTTCTATCGTTTATACGGATAATCTATGTAGGTATGTATGTGTATCTTACCTTCTTACACCGCCTCTCGTGCTTTTCTGTATAGTCCAATGGTTAGCTGATAGAGAATGCATTGAGCACTAAGCTCGCTTGTACCCGATATTTTTTATTATGGTCAATAAAGGTTAAATAAATAATATTTAATAAACATTAAAGTTCTTTGTCCCAAGCAATGAGACTCCAAGTGAGTACCGTTCAGAACTAAGTTCAGGACAATCAGAACGGAATCATTCTACAACAAATGTTATCGATTGCTAAGCCATGTTGACTGTATCGAAAAGTTGAACAACTTTCCTAAACTCGGCAACATTTACTAACAACAAATAAGTTTCTGTTGTCAGATGTTTCGCGTACACATTTAGAATTGTTGTTTCACAAATAGTAACTACGATATTCACCATAACAGGGATCGGATTTAGTAGAGCGACTAATGTTTTATTTAAATGGTTATCTACAATTTCGTATGGCCTCCGAGAAACAATACGCTAAATATAGAATAACGTATGTACTCTAGGGAATTAAACCCACGAATACGTAACTATTGGATACAGACTATTGGAAACTTATATACCCTTCACGTATGCTATGATAATGATGATGGAAGACGAGATTTTGGCTCATAACTAAGTCACTGTGGAAACATTTTGATTATAAAATCGTTCTTTCGGATCAGATCCGAATTTATGTTATAAGCACTTAATTTATTTACAAGATTTTATTGACTCGTAATGTTTTAATAAGACTGTTTTTTGGGTAAGTTTTTAGATATTATGTTTACATATGAGTTCAATTATAGTAGTTTGTTTTTCACCCTGTTATAATCTGACGGTTAGGACGGTTTAGGAACGACTTCTGGCAGTGGAATTCTTCAACGGTGAACAGAAAAGTCGCTAAATATATTGCTTTTTAGGACATTATAAAAGCGTGTGTTTCCAACAATTTTTATTGAGGTATGGATTTATATGTTTACGTATACTATCTTCTGTTTAGGCATTAGTGATACTTACAACTGATTATATAAAGTCTGCGTACCCTTAAATAGTTAAACTCTGATACTAACTTTATCCTCTCCCAACTTGAGAGCGAAATACGCGACCAAATCCGAAAAACAAAGTAGTTTATTTGTAAGCACTAGTGACCCGCTCTGCATGCGAAATTCAACTGTAATTAAATTTGTCAATGAATAACTTTACATATATTTTTTAATGTTGTATTTTTAATACATATATTTGTATTACCAATTGTATATAAAATGTATCTTTTAACTTTAACTTCTTCTGTTTTTGAATCATTTACTCTTTTTTTATAGGTAAATAATCTAAGACTTCTACATGCGTGCAATAATCTTAGGCGCATACAGATTTTCCTTTCACTTATAACAAGAAGACGTCAGCGGAAACAAAGGAGATAATTGGACAATATGTAACTCAGAAACGCGTTAATCATCTAAATCGCAGTTCCCACAATAAAACACTTTAATTCTATACATAATTTTTTACTGTTATTAGTGTAGTGAAAGATTTACAGAACAAATACGAATCTCAATATTTATATTGTCCTCGTTTATCCGATGGCCACATCGCCATCAAAGTAATTTTATTAACAAATAAAAATTTTAACGAGCTGCCATTGTGAATCATTTTAATTTCATATCGTTAAAATGGTGCTATTAGCACTTTATTTTTCAAAATATACCTTTTTAAACCTAGTTTAGAATCAGTAAGAGTGGGGGATTATAATCAGCGTTATGATTTTAAAATTTGTGTATGTTTTCAAGGTAGACGAAATTGAATGTGTTTTTGTAAAGATAGTAGATTTTATTGGATTTGATAGTATTTGAAATTAGTAATGGGGGATTGTACCCAGTTGGGTAAATTTGGATAAAATTGGAATATGGATGTGTTTAAGGCTCGAGCATATTGACGTGTTTTTGTGTTATGTGAATTGGATTGAGTTTGAAAAAGTGTTGGGGGATTGTAATTACTAGTATCATTTTAATATGAACTTGTAGACGCTTTCAAGAATATCAAATAAATGTGTTCTTGCTAAGATTTATTTAAGATTTCTCGTTTACAATAAAAATATTACGATACCAATGGTGAGTTTAATCAAAGCATTTTCTCTCCCTCTTTCTCTCTATATATATATAATATACGTACACATAAATACATACTTGTACTTATGATATTCGATCTTGAAAGATGTTAATGACGATCTAAACAAAAATCTTGTGTGCGTTTTTATATTAGATTCGAAGTTATCATTGGCCGATAATAATAAGTATTATCATTTTAAAATTGGTATCTAGACGTCTTTAAGGAATGATCAAATTTATTGTACTCTTGCTAATATCGTGCATTGTATCACATCATAGCTACGTACTCTACGTAATTATTACTTGTGTTAGAATTAGATTTGCCAGAAACATGCGCAGCATTTCCCGGATAATTCGATTACCGTTGTATTAGGAGGAGAATTGAATATTTTATGAAAATAATAAGGTTTTTAACTAAACAAATAATGTTTATTGTGTTATGGAGCTTAAATAAAAATGTAAGCTATTGTACCTACTATTATAAATGTTACTAGCCTACTTAGTTATTCACGTAATTTTTACTAAGAAATTTTATTTTTTCATCGGATTGAGTATTTTTTAATATATTTGAGTAACGAAAGTAACGTGGTAAAGAATACCACAAATATTATAGTTGTATATAACCCAAACGTCCTTTTTAAAAACAGGTCAAAAATAAATTGCAACAACGCTAAGTTTACTCAAGCAATGTGACTCCGGTGAGACATAAGCGCTCGTTGTTAGAACATTATTCAGTTCCCACAGCTGAGAAACAGTAAAACAAACAGTATTTTTACTCTAAAATACTCTTTCTTTTTACTGCCCATAAAGCTTAGGCAATAAAAGAAATAGCGATGCTAAAAATTTTAACGTGTAATTTTTATTGCATAAAAGCTAAGGTTGTATTAACGATACCAATACATACGATAAACAAGCGTTAATGTTTGAAGAATAGTTACGTACCTAATAAATATTGTAACTTTATAATTTACAAACATATTCTTTAGGTCCAGATCTAGCCATGATAGAAAACTAAACAAAAATGTTTACGATACAGCTTCTAATATCGTTCTCATTTGATCCCGAAGATCTGTTAAATTAATTACGCAGTTCGCTTTATTTATTATGTTCATTTTGATACTTGCGTAAAATATTTGCGATTACGGCAAGAGGCATTTGTCATCGGATTTAATGGCAATGGTCCTTACTAATAACCTTTATTGATTACAGTTTCCAATGCTATAGAATGATAAATCAAGGCACAGACTGTCGATATTTCATTCTGAATAGACGAGAAAATTCGAACGGTACATTAATCCTTGAGTTGCGTATACGACGCCATTTGCAAAATTGCCTAATTTACGTCGACAATGGAAGCCTCGGTTCTATCAAGTTGATTGACGTGGCGGGAATCTCAATTCATAAACAATTGGTAGCTCTTCCATAATACATAGTTGGTAACTATAGGTTAAATATATTCGTAATATTGGTAATCATTTTGATGGATTATCTTCAACTATGATTTACAATCATGAATAATGAGTGCTATTTCGATAGAATATTTCGGTGTGACCAATTTTTAATAACGAAATATAGCATGCTTACAATGAATATTGTTTCAGGAAAAAAAATCTAAATTGTTGAAACGAGTTTCGCCGTGCCCACGGTACATTTAACTGGGACAGCTCCATCATAAATTATGAATACGTTGTCGTAAATGTTGGATCTCCCGTTACATAAAAAATGTAATCTCTGCGACGCTGAAGTTTAAAATGATAAATTACATTCCGATTTTTGTACGGCTTCACTGCAACGGGATCTTGACACTTAGACAGGTACGACTCTTATAAATAACGAAATAATTGAGGTATTACGACAACTTCGAGAATGGAAAGAAATACGAAGTTGTTACAAGACATGTGTAACTTGTATTCAGCTTTTTATTTGTACTGGAGATTCTACCTACAGTCGAAATTTGACCGTAATTCAATCAGAAAAGGGGTAACTTTTCATTGACATTTTTTTTATTTATTTGTTTATCTATGTATGTATATTATTTAATAAATGAATTTGTAATATACACCGTTTATGTAATTTATCTTTCTATGTTTCTTCTTCGTGTAACTATAACAAATTTCAGACTCTTACATGATTACACTATTGTTAAAAAAAGGTAGGTCATACTGAATATGAAATTTGCACCGTACTGAATAACCCAATCCCGGCAGAAGAATATAAAACGGAAACAAATGTACGACTATTCTCAAAAAGGTTTTATCAAATACATATACAAACACACACACATACTCATATGCACATAAACACACATCACACATACATACCGACAAACGCATAATCGCGAGTGTTTTACGTTATTAGTATGATATATTTTTGGTAATTCCTAATGATGTATGGATGGCAAGGAAAATGTAAATGCGTAATTGATTCTAAGATTCATTTCTAAGATTTATTACTATAAAAAAAAGAAAAAAGCTATGGAATTAGTAAAATAAATATACGTATTCTATTACGATCTAGTATGTACGGTTGGTACAGGAAGCTTTTTTAACGCGATGGAACAAACCATTGAATTCAATTGTTTTAACATTCTATTCTACACCACCTCCCGCACCTCACACGAGACATCACCTCCTCCACGATATCTCTTCCGAAGCAATCAATTTCGCGGACAGAAGGTCCGTAACATAAAACATTTGAATGTAGTTTATCGAGTGTTCTCAAGTCTTGAAACTCCACGGATTGTTTCAATATAAGCACATAGGAGATAAGTAGTCCATAAGTTGAAGAGCTGGACTTAAAAAGGTATAAGTTTTTCAGTTATTTAGATATTGGTCTTAACCTTAAATCTGACTGATTACGATTTTCGTTAATTAATGCATTATCCCGAGTACGCTTTTACCAAGTTTAAATGTTATCATAACTCGCTCTAGAGAAAATATGTCGTACTATTGATATATTGCATAGCTAAGTAAGATTTCGATTCCATTGCTACAATTAAAAATTAAAATTCGCAGATGTAAAGTGCCGCGAGCATTTCATTCGCTCCTTTGGTTGGAAACATACAATAGCATTCTATACAAAAATATATTCATCTTTCATAGTGATGTAATTACCTTAAATTCTGTTTGAAGTATTGCGACCTATGACATACCGTTATATAAGTGGTAATGGCAAAATAACAAGTTGGTTTACAATCTTATCTATTGTGAGAATCTAACATATATTGCGAGTGTTTAGATTGTTTTAAGATTACGAAAATGTCTGAGAAGTTATTTTTAGTATGTTGACATAAAACTTAGTAAGGTAATAATTATACTAGTTATTATTAGGTTACATCAAACGTTTTTAATTTCATTGTGAAGAAAATATAACTACCTATTCATTTTGCTAGTTTTTAACAGATTTCAAGGACAGGTTGTCATTACGACTCGTATGTAACTATGTATATAATGTTATTAGAATTGCAAAACATTCATATATGATAATTTGAATATAATATAATTTACACGTTAAAAGTGTAGACAAGTAACTGTATGTATATTATTTCGATATGTATGTTTATATGTTAATGGAAATCGGTGCAATCGTTTTTATCACATGGACTAAAACGTGTAACGGTCTGTCTTATTGACACAAGCTACGTTTCAAAGGGAAAGCAACCGAAAATCTTGGTAAAATTTTCGTATGTAAACCATTCAAAATAGTAAAAAAACTGAATCGCTGAGGCAGTCAAAATTCGTAGATATTTCGTGAAAACGTCGGGATATTAAAATAAAAATTTAAAATGACAACTCACGTTTTTATCAGTACCACGAATCAACCCGTGTTCCATTACGTGCTTGTTTTTTTTTTTAAAGTCTTCTTGCATAGAGTATACTCCGCCATGGAGCAGTCTCCAGTGTGTATTGGTGGAGTAGTTAGTGGTTAAGCAAGCGTTAAAAGTTATTGTGCCTCTGAAAGGTCTTCCGACGATTTTATGTGCCCGTCGAAGTCCCCTATTTAAAAACACATGCAGTCATCTGAGTTCATCGCTTCAAAAAAATAAACTATCTACTCTGAGCTAACAATGTAGTCACATATTTTAATATAATGATTCTTTGCGATATTTTTATTAAAGTATCATTATTTTGCTTAATTCATTTTAATAATAATATTTAAGAAGTGACAGAAAATTGTTATAGTACATTGATTATTAAGGGAGTAAGGAGTTATTTTTATAACGAGTGTTATTGAGTACAGAGCGTCGGATTCTAGATTAGAATCCCGAGGATAGCGGGGGTTTCAAAGTACGTCATTCGAGCTTAAAATAGTGTTGCTCCTGAGGTTGACACTATATTTTTTATCGACTTCTATGAGAAAATAACTAAGTGAAACTTATAAATACAATATCCACATTCTTAAGTCAAATCACTCTCAGTTTACGTATAAAAAGTGTTTTTGTTTTTAATTCCCGTTTGCGAAAAACAGTTATTTCGAAGAACTACAGACATATTAATAGCATATTTTGTCAAATTAT
>DWPA01003982.1:0-13358 GCA_018251375.1 Calpodes ethlius | reverse complement strand
ACTATTTGAACGTAAACCTAGTGATTTATTGTTTTAGGAAAAATAAAGTAAGAGAAAGATTTATTTCTCGTTTAAAGAATTGTATAGCATACTAATAAACAAAACCGTATGATATACAGATATCACAGATATTTATATATATATATATTTGTATATGAATTGGAGACAATAAACATCAATTTATTGGGCAGGAGAAACAAACATAATAATTTGATCAGCTGGTTTTCAGTATAAACTATAGACTTCTTTATATTGACATTCATATATTTTACCATTAAGCTTAAAAGTAATCTGTGGTACTTGATAAATATGATAATATTTAAAGTACATCAAATATTTCATTTGCCACTGTGCATTTCTCAATGAGTGGGAGCAACCTTTTTCATAAACGATACTATGAGGTCTCATAATGAAAAAGAAAGGAAGGATCGATTGTTTGTGGATACGGGGGTGAATGTTAGTTCGGAAGGATGACATCGAAGCGATGAAATATCGGATACAAATTTGTATAAAAAAGCAATTTTATAGACACTATACAGACATGTCATCTTGCAGTCCAAATGTACGATAACCGTCGGGTTGACCTGACGAATGACAATGTCATTGTCACGTCATGTAAGTATGTTTGTTGTTGTCGTATTGGCATGCGTTATTTTATTTGTTATTATATCGTGTCGCTGTCGCAGTTGTGAAGAGACACTTACAAGTTAGTGGTTCACTACATTCCCACCTTCATTCACTTTATTTGTCTTAGCTTCTATTCATTAAACTTGTTTAATATTCCGTTATTATCTTGACGAAATGGTGTCACTGTGACAGTATTCATACAAAAATATCTTAATAAGCACTTGCATATGTAAAATTATTTCAGATAAATGTAATTAACGCCCACTTAAACTGGATTTGTTTTTGGAATTATGTTAGAGAAACGTTCCACTATTATTAAAATGAGAACAAGTGACGACGTACAAGAAATACATGTTTTACGAAAACATTTGATGTGTGTGCATTGATCTGTACCATTTGCTCGGAATGAGTCTACCGATATTTAGACTGCTGGTAATTAATGACACCGCACTAGCGAAATATGTTCACGTGTTTCACTCTGAGATATAAACAGTTTGAATCATGGAATTTATTTGAATTTTATAGTGAAGTAAAAAGTCGAATATTCTTTTTTTAAAACTATATCCATCGAAGCATAATTGACTGTTAACAAATGTTGACCGCCATTCGGTAATGTAGGAAAAACAACTGACTTATCATTGGCTCTCCGACACTAACACATGTTAAAAACGATTTAATTTGAAGAACCAGTCAGTAGGCAGGCTGTCAAATAAATTCATGACGAACTCCGACAGTAACTGATGCGAGTGCCTCATAAGAGTGAATGAGTCATCATCACGATCATGCATCACGACCATGGAATGGTTTGGATCCAAAGATGGATGAAACAACGCAACTACTCCAGCTATATTCTATTAGTTCTATATCCTTAATGATTCCAGAAGCATCAGGTACATATTAAAAATACCTCACAGCCTAGATCGTAGTGACACTGAAGAGCGAAGCGACCCGGGTTCGATTCCGAAAACATAGTGTCACAGACGAATGTTTGTTCTCGGATCTTTGGTATTAGTGATATTTTTTATCTTATTTTGTTTCTACCATGCCACCTGCTATACAGAGAATCCTAGTGTGGAGAAGTGAGCGTTTATTTATTCAAAATGATTCCTGCAATGATCAGGTAGCGTGGCCGACGTTTACCTTATCATATGTACACTAAATTCTACAGTAAAATATATTTTCTTTTGTTCTATTGTCCGACTTATTTTTGATAAGATTAAATTCGAACAAGCGAAGCAAATAATTCACTAGTAACATGACGACAAAGATTTAATATCACTCCATCAGTAATGAGCTTGATTAAAATGTTCTCCATTTTTTATTTTATCTGCAGCCAATTTAATTGACTGTCCAAATTAATTTGGTTTTTGTTTGATTTTGTATCAATGGTAATCTTTTTATCAATCAAATTATTCAGTCCAGAATTAGCGCTCGGTGCGATAAGCATAGTCGAGTAGTCGACGAGATTGAAAACGAGAAAATCTAACAGGGCGAAGTCTGAATATCCATAAATTTTGGAGATAATTGGCAGGTGGCGATATATAGAGCGCGTATAGTTCGCTAATTTTATCACGAAAAAACATCACATTTCTGTGAAAAAATCCATTACAATGTATATTTTAGCATAATGAGAGGAAATATTTAATTTATTGATAACAAAGCGTTGCCTGGCAACCAATGATAGTAAAGAATTGACAATCTTTTTATTGCTGTTCTTTTCTCAGACGTGTGCGAAGCCACAGGCAACGACTAGTTGTAAATATTGTTCAATCATAGATTGGTTTGCATTAACTATATTTACTAATATTATAAACAGGTTAAATATGTTTGTATGTGAAGATATACGTGAGACAAGCTGTGCCCGCGACTTCGTCCGCGTGGAATTTAACAAAAAGTGTTTTACTTAATTTTGTTTTAGTGGCCTAAGTTACTCCTTATTACATCAGCTACTTGCCAATAAAAGTCTCGTCAAAATGGGTTCAGCCATTTCAAAGATTAGCCAGAACAAACAGACAGACCGAAAGACAAACAAAAATTATGTACCGTATGTATTAATGTATGTATTTTTAACTGTTAATTAAACCCGTATGAAGCCAGAGCATCAATATATGTAGGTACATAAGGTAAAACATTTATTTGTGATTTTTTTGTCTGATTGTCGTGTTTGTTACATATGATTGTGCTCGTAGCATCTAGAAAATCAATTACAGATCGACAGGTTATTGTTCAGTAAATAACGATTTAAACGATTTCTGTAACCATTTGAATGAACATACGTGATTCTAATTCTAAAATTAGTAACGATGATTTAAGGTTCAGATTCTGTGTAGTTGTAAGGATTGCGTTTTATAAGCGGAGCGAGGGCGAATCATAATCGACGATTGTGATGTCAAAGTGCTGGATAAATTTAGTGCTATGTGCGTTTTGCATGTTAATTATCATTTGTTACGGTGAAGGGAAAGACCATTAGGAATCCTGCGCACCTGAGAGTTCTCCATAATGTTCTCAAAGGTGTGTGAAGCTGGCCAGCGTGGTGGGCTGTGGAATGTATCCCTCACACTGTAAGAGGAGACCCGAGCCCAGCAGTGGAACAATCATGGGTTGTGATGATCATGATGAATCGTACGCTCTCTCCATATTTGCGTCAACGTTAATATTAATGACTAGTCTCAAACGCATCTTATACCTTAATTGACGCGTTAAGAGCTTGGTTACATTAATGGAGTTTTATACAAAAAATATGCCGATAATTAATTAGCGCGCTATACTGGTTGTCGTATATGTGCAATTCTATTTTTAATTCGCTAATACTTAAGACGCATTAGTATTAAATTAAACAAATGAATATAACCGTGAATTGTTCCAATTACACTGAATGCAAACGAGTCGAAATATCTGTATAACAATATACAGATCGTGAGTACGCATTTGCATTAAAATGTTTAGTGACCGCGATGATATAATAAATGTAAAAACATATCATATTTAGAGTTATGAATATTACAGCGATAAGGGATTATAATATATTTTTCATCCTGCATTTATCCACGCGATAACAGATAACGGGTTTGCTGAATGAGAATGTGCTAAACACAGCCAAAATTAATAAACCTCAAGCGGCCATTTGTGTATACAATTATTATGTAAATATCCATTCGCTCATATAATCTGCTCTTTTCAAAGAAATCGTTACTTGTTATAAGACCGGACTATTACTGGTCTTTTAGAAGGAAATGGGACGGCTAAAGACTGACATTTAAATCAATTCTTTGCGCGTATTACGCTCACACGTTACTTGTATATATTTACATTTATAAACAATCTGTTCGTTATTGGGAATGCAAGAATGAATTCTTAATAACGTACCAACGAAATGTTTACATTGGTCACCTCGAAAAAATGGTACGATGTTACAAACGTAGTTTATAAAAAAAATCTAGAATTTACGAATCCTGTTTTGCGTGTTATTTCCTGGCTGATGTCAAATTCGACTACATTAAAACACTTTATTTTATACATTTTTATTTAACTTGCAATATTTGTGTAGGTCAAATTTTACACGCTGAATTAGAATTAGTTTGTTATATTCTTGCCAGTTTATATATTTCTCTAATTCCGATGACAATGCATTTTACCTCTTATGGTAAAAGCATGTTTTTTTGCTGATCAACCACTTGATGTTAAAACACAGCCTACCCTGGGTATCTGTTACGCTGGGTTACCCGGTTCCACGGTTAAGTTTTATAAGTTGGCTTAGTACAATAATTACAAAGTTGTCAAGTTTGAAGTTTAACCCAGTTTCGTAGAGTTTAAACGCAATGTGAGTGAGGAACAATATTAATCATTCCAAAAAAATTACGACGCCGTAAACAAGCAAAGGCAACACAGCGCTTGAGGAATTGTGTACTTTATTTCTTTTTATTCGATTTATAAACATCACGTTTCATTGTACCGGTTGCAAGTAACAAGGAAAACTCGTATAAAATGCTAATTGTGAGAGGTAAGTATGGAGTGGCGTGGACACAAACGTAGTCCACGACATGTGCGCGCGTTTGAATCATAACTGGAAAGGCATCAGGTGGATACTAATTAAAAATGTGCTTTTTACAATTGTCCAAATCCGTATGACCGGTGGAGTTCGTCCATAGCGGGTAAGGCCGATAGTGAACGCCTGGCCTTCACATTGCTCGCCCTGGCCAAGATTCGCTGATGTAACTACGACACACTTATCGCTCAAACGCGCACAAATTTAGCCGCGCCTCGCCTGAATACCGCTCGGAGTTCGGGAGAAAGTGAGCCGTAGGAACTAACCCGCGCGACTATCACGCCCGGAGGTTTCTTTAATGTGACGTTCGCACGCAATGAATGAAGGTTAGGAGCCAATGTCAAAGTTTATTGCCGAATGCTCCCCGTGTTTGCATGTCGGCCACCGAATGTGGGAAATAAATGACGTGCACATGTTCATTAAATGAGGTGCCGTGGGACGGTTGTCGCGAACATGGAAAGAGACTTATTTGATTTCATTATTTATGTGGGTATCGCGCAGTTGCTAAATCATTAAATCAAATTAATTAATAGTCGTTAAAGTTTTTTCTTTTTTCAGTTTTGATATTTGAATTTATTTCGGGGTCAACACATTTTAGTTACTGGTATTTTTAATACACTTATTACTTGCAAAATAAAATATTTTTTTGCATTTAGTGCTGTATAATAAATTTGTCTTGCTAAACTTAACTAAAGAACATAATTTATTTTGTTACTTTGAAAGATGTTTCTTGAGAATTTCTCATACCGTTTTATTCGTAGCAAAAAACATTTCAGTGTTGGCATTAGTTTAACAAATTTGGCTTTCTAAAATGATCTTTAAATCTTTGTTTTTTAAAATAAAATTTTACTACTTATTTTTGTTGCCAGCATTTAAACAGAGTAAGTAATGGAGATGTCCAAAATATGATAATATTTCAGTATGAATAAAGCAAAGTGTGTCAAGTGTATACGTAATATTGTGGCATTGGGCGGGACGAAGATCTCACGATAGCCCACGCTGCTATGATATCACTGTAACATCACAGAATATTTGATAATAATGTTATGATAATTACTGCACGTAAGGGCCGCTGGACACCAAGCGCAAACAATCAAATAACAAATTTAAAAAACGTTAATAATGCATTTAGTAGTATTATCATAATTACTGTACTTAAGGTCCGCTGGACACCAAGCGCGTATATAATAAACTTAAGGAACGCACGTGGTTGTCTCTTGTTTCAATATTTTGTAGAAGGTATGATTAAGCGTTTATATACGGATTGTGTCGATCTTAAGCGATTGAGTGAGTTAAGCAACAGCGGGCGCTATCCGTAGTCAAATGAGTGACCGCTACTAGAAAAAATTCTTGAGCGCTTCCGTGTTTTACATTCGCTGTCGGTGCCGATTGTTATTATCAGATAACAGTTGATAGACCATGTTGGAAATATATACTTACGACGCTCATGTTAGCCCCTAACCCTTCCATCAATCTTCAGTAGATCAGCAACGTGGAGCCTCAGTTTGTGGAAATATAACGTAGTAAGTAAGAACTCATTAACATTGAAACCATGTAATACTATCAAAATATTATACAAAATGTAATACATTTTGTTCATTGCTGCAGGCGCAGGTGAAAGCACGTGTAGGATAAGGATTAGCTCGATTACTCACATTGCAATTTTTACATTGACTACTACGTTCAATAGCCTAGGAATCCTATGAAGTGTTTATGACGTCACACTCCTTTTTTGGCTTCATTGACGTCTAAATTTTACATTCTTTACTGTATATATTGTTGCTCTGTTGATTGTTTTCCAACTTCCTTTTTTATGTTAATATAATAATTAGCTATACTTAAACTTATTTGTTGTAAAATTCAAATAAAATGTTATTTATTCAAAGTAAGTTTCTACAAACACTATTTATGAGTCAAGATATGTCGTCGCTTCAATAAATCCCTGCCGTGAGTAGTCACGGAAGAAGAAGAGGAAAGGAACTTCTTAGGAGTTTTAAAAGTCGAATTTCAAGTCATAGCCCTGTATTAGAATTCCTTTTATCGAGATTAGACCAGATTTTTACCAGACAATTTAGTTATGAATAATAATAAGGCTCTTAAAAAAGTATAATTGTTTGTAAATTTAATTAATGAAAAAAGTAAGGTCTCTGTTATTTTGTCCTTGGTATACGGGTTTGTCATCTGGTCCCGACTACGTCGACTAGTAAAGCATTAATTCATATATTGGGTAGTCCGGAAATTTCGTTCCGATATTTTAGGACAATTAAAAAGCAGGTCATTCAAATATTGACGAAATTAACGAATCGTAATCAAACTTTTTTCCAAATATGGCTGAAGCTATCTCTTTTAAAATATATACATTGTACACATGTCATTTGTTTGCAATAAATATTTCTTATATATTCAGTTAGGTTTCACTCGCGACCTTCTGAAAATCGGCACGAACTTTCCGGACAACTATGTTTTATGTCTTGTCTCGGTAAAAGTAACAGATGATAAAACATTATAATCAGAATCATTTTAAATGATCATGACAACATTACGTCATCTAAAAAACCGTTAAATATTTCTCGCTAGTAGTACCGTGCAGATTACTGCGTCGCGGGATTGACTAGACGGTTAGCATCCATAGCATTTTCATTACAACATCCGGTGCAGTTAGAATTGACCGGTTACGTCGAGTCAAAACAAATCTCCCCTACTTGTGATTCCAATGATCTTCAAACGGAGGTTTGGCTAAGTGCTCTTTTTATAGGTACCGGGACTCTGGTCAAGACAGCGTATTGAGACTTCACAACCATGTTTGTTCGTTTGTTTTTTTGGATTAAGTCTTGCAAGCTGTATTAGAATTACATCCTTCTACGAAGATGTAATTTCACACATTGCTTTAGTTCCGATTATTACAAACCGGTTTTCAGGACAAAATATAAGTTTATTACTCAGATATTTCACACCAGTTCTAAGGATTTTAGAATTATTACATTTGATCCCAATATGTCAAAATATATTTTTAGTACAACCGCCTCGCTCAGTATCTAAAAAACGAATAGTCAATGTTACCGATCTATCAAACTACAATCTTAGACTAAGGAATTCTACGTTTTATTTAAATATCGCTGGAGCTGGAGCTGGAACTGCTCACAATATTATTATTAACTTGATGTAATTACTACATTGGTATAAGTCGGTAACTATTAGAAAGATAGTTTTAAAACTTTGAATATTGCATCCATTTTAGTATGCCATTCGGTCAAAGGACGGACTTAGTGCTGGTTTTCAGTGACGTTTACAGATAAACAATTAAACAAAGTTTATTATCTATACATATAAATAAATTTGGAGTATATTTTGTAATATTGAAATAACCCCTTATTACTACAAGCATATGCTAGGCAACGCTTTGTTGTTAGGCACTTACTTGAAAGTATCTGAAATATCCATCGTAACGGATCTTTCCACAGAAATGAGATTATTATTCGCGGTAAAAAGTAGCTATAGTACTCGTTGTCCTACAAACTATCTCCAAACCAAGAATCATAACATAACAACACTTCGTTGCGGCGTAAAAGAAGGACAACACACAAACACACTTTCGCATTTATAACATTAGTATAGATAGTCCCTTAGCAACTTGTCGCCTAGCAACCGACGCGTCTATACGTATCGCGTTATAATTACGCTTCTTGTAATCTTCGTCTGTGTTATTAACAACACTTAGATAATTTTGTCATCAGAGATGCGCAAATGAGTTCCTTTGTCTCTTGCAGATTTACGTTCGTAATAAGGACTCTCAAACTACGAAATCTGAAGCATAAAAGCGTTTATAAATTCTCTACTGATAACTAACTCATCTAAGTATAAATGAAACGAAAAAATAGATCCAACGATTATTTTTACAGAAACAAATTACAAGCGTAAACGTTTCGTATAAATTATATAATAACATACGCATTAATTTTAACTTTGGTCCAATTAAATTTGATCACCATAAAACAGGGACCATTATCAATGCGCACTTAAGCTTTAGTTAATCTTCAAAACGTTCATTTAAAAGCAATCCTGCATAATTTAGGTACATATAATTTTGAATTATTCCCTCAATAAAAGTTCTTTAACGGTTGCGTGGACCGTCGAAAGGGACATTTAAATTTTCAAATACATTTTCACTTTTCAAGGGTAATATTTGAATGGCAGTAAAGAGTGAGTTATGGCATCGAAATGAAAAATGTTTGGGATAATGAGTATAGAATAATACCAGCGTTAAACTTTGTCTTTGTGCCTACATCATTCGAAAAAGTTAAAATTACGAGCCTAACAACGAATTTTAATTACTTTTTCCTTTCAATAAAACGCTCATACATCAAGAGAAGAAGCACTGATTGTTCAAATATGTAAATGTATACTCCGTTTGGGAATCAAATGGTCTATGCTCTACAAGAGTCACTATCGACTGAACTTATCAAAGAGAACATTAAAATATGTCATTATAAAGTTAAATTTTTAATCTAACGGCGATAAAATTTCAAAGTTTATAAAAATATGTGTCATTGTTTAACACTAAAGTAACACTAACACTGGGAAGGAAATCTGTTCTCTATCTTTTTCTTTACCTTAGCCTTTTTTCGCTACCCTAATAGGATTACTCAGAGGAGCTGCTCCATTTGAAAAATACCTCATGTGTCCCGCCGTACGGGGAGTTCCGTTTAACGTGCAAATAATTATGCCAACAATAACAAGTTTATTAACCGTATCATTATCTACGTTCACAACTGGCAATAATACGGGACTTACTTATACTATAAATTATAAACAACTTCAACGTCTGATAAAATTAATTCGTAACAGGGGATTTCCTTGAAGCTACTCACTAATCAATTCATTACTATAAAAGCTACTGTTACAATCTTCGAAATCATTCGCATTTGGTTTGAGTACCAAACTACATATCTCTGTCTCATCTGAGTAGTAAAGACGTGAAGAAGAAAGAAAATGTTGCGAACATTAGTACTGGCTGTGCTGTTGGCTGGAGTCAATTGCCGTTATATGTTCATTGAGGAACAGCCTGAGATCTTTCTTGGAGGAGACAGTGAACAATACTTCGAAGAGACCGAGTTAGAACCTGAACACAATTTCAGGGTGCGTCGTCAAGCGCAAACCACAATCAGTGTGGACGGCAAGACTGGAAATACTGAACTTTCTGCTAAAATCCCAGTTGCTCGCAGTGACAGCAATATCCTCAGTGTAACTGGAAGCCAGTCTGCTTTGTCTCGGAGTATGGGCTTGGCTTTAGATAACAAGTAAGTTGTATTAACACTCATGATTATAATTTTGGCCTTATTTATAAGTTATAAGACTTGTTTTGTCATCAGCAATTCCTGAGGCACTTTACTTTTTTCTATTGCTTTCCTCTCATGCTCATGACAGGTTCTTAGGCCATTGGCATCGATCTTAACTGCCTGATGTTTGTCATATATGCTCAATATCACCGATTCAAACGGTTAGTGCCCGGGTTGTTGAAAAATGTATCAATCTCTCTATTTTCTAGATTTAACTTACTCTTTCTACTTCTTTGGTAGATGCATCCTAAAAACATTTTGGTTATCACCCAAAATCAACTCTTATAGAAATTATTGAAAAATTAATCAATTTTTCTCAATACTTACAAACCTCATGTTCTAGAGATGGCCACGGATTGGCATTGTCGCAGAAGACCATCCCGGAATTCGGCAAGCAGCTGACAGCAGCCGGCAAGGTGAACCTCCTGCATAACGACAACCATGACATCAACGCTAACGCTTTCGTCACCAAGAACGTTCCCAAGTTCGCTGAAGTCCCTAACTTCAATACTTACGGTGGAGGAGTTGACTATATGTTCAAGTAAGTATACTGAATTTGGGAATTTGTAGGCTGATGGGCTACCCCGCTGGCTGCTCCAACCCTCTTCATGAAGAGGTGCTAGAGAGCGTGCCGTGCGGAGGCCGCTGTTGAAGCGGTCGCCGTACCGGGACAGTGGAGCGAGAGTAGCACACTATCCCGGCACCAAAGCGGTAGGCGTCGACACCGTGTGGTTTTAGTTTGTTCGAGTCCCACATACCCGTCCAGCTACCCACGGCTGGATGGACGAGGGACATTCCACACGTTAAAAAAAATATATACTGAATTTACAACAACACGCAATAGAATTACAATCAAATGAAAATGGACTTTTACTTTATGTACGTAAAATCTTTATTTCAAAACTTCATATGTACGAATACATAAATGATTTCCCTGCGTTCTTCTGTTTGCATTTTGCTCCAAAAGGCAATGTCCTCCCTTAAAAATGTACTACTATTTTTTATAGTTCCAGATATTAGTGGTTAATGAGGAATTATATTATCTTAATATCTGGATCAGTATCTCGTTCTTCTTTATTATCGTGAGCTATTATTACACTATTCGGTTGGTTGTTTAAGTCAATTAAAACGCAACTCATTCAAATATTGACGAAATTAACGAATGGTAACTGTACTTTTTTCGAAATATGGCTGAAACTATCTCTTTTGGAACATGTACAGTCTACACATATGATTTGTTTTCAATAACTGTGACATATTCAGTCAGGTCTCACGCGCTACCTACTGAAAATCGGCACAGACTTTCCGGACAACGTATTACAACCTAAACTATTTCTAACTTAGACTTAGCATTATCATTAAAGATTTGTTCTTATCGCAGAGACAAAATTGGGGCTTCTCTGGGCGCCGCGCGGACTGACTTCTTACAACGTACCGACGTGAATGCCCTCGGCCATCTCAATCTGTTCAAGAACAAGGACTCCTCCTTCGATTTCAACGCTGGCGCAACAAGATCTTTCTCTCCGTTTATCCCCAAGTCATCCTGGGAACCCACGTATGGGTTCTCTTTCACCAAGGCTTGGTAAAAAGACCGAATTAGTGCTTCAAAGGCTGTGATCTAATTTTAAAAAATTGTACCTGCAACTCATTGTATTAAAATAGTTTTACCAATTCGTCATTAATATTTTGTGTGTATGATGCATTTGTAGTTTTAGGAGTATAATTATTATAATAATAAAACACAGTCAAAATATTCCTTGTTTCTTATTTTTTCTAAACCCATATCTGAACACGAGAATCTACAGGCAAATTTTATACCTAAATCTTTAAAGAGCTTTCTCGTTTCTTGTTCACGTTACAACATTTATATACTACAAAACTGATCCTTTAAAGTAATTAAATTTATAGGTATAAAAAAGCACAATAATTCTTAGCTTTATACATAGTATAAAACAAAGTTACGTCTGTTTAAACACAATAAGCTGACGAGTAAAATCTATTGTACGAATGCGTACAACAAAATAGTTAACAATAAATTGAATCATTCGGGAAAAATACTTAAATATGAGGTTAAACTAAGGAAATAAAATACATTTATTTATGTATTTAAGGAAAACTTACAGCTAAACTTTAACAGAAGTAACAAGAAAGAATATAAAAGAGTATATAATGCCAATTACAAGTTTTCACATGTAGTGAATTATAAGAGTTCTTACTTACGATAAATATTAGTGTTACTTGAAAAAACTTAGTTTGCGCTACATATTATAAATATTATATTTTAATATTGAGTTAACATCAATGCATGTTGTTTTTACTCAATACTATAATTTGCTAAATGGAAAATAAATAAATTAAACACACACTGTTATCTGTATCTATAAATATGTGTAGCAAATAATTATAATTATGATATAGTATACTTTCAATAAACCTTTTTATTACACCAACACCCCACAAACTTCACACAGGTGCAATTAAACTAAAAAAAAAAATATAGTTTATGTCTCTCAGTTATGACGTAGTAAAGTACATACAAACTCATACACACCAACTCTTTATAATGAAGAGTAGAGTTTATAAAGATGCGAATGTCACTCTCCAACCTCCTAGCTATCTCCACATAAAATATCACACCATAGGATCTATTCTATATTCTATTATTCATAAGTGTTGGCCATGAGAGTAACACAACATACACAATCTCATTTATAATATTAAATCATGGATGCCGTAATAATTTACATCCAAAATTATATTTTCTATGAAATGGTAAGAATAATAGAAAATATTGAAATTATAAAGTCATCGAATAACAATGAGAACATACTCCAATATCTATAAGACAGTTAAAGTTATTAAGCAACTATTCCCATTAAATAATTAAGAATTTAAACGAAGGAAGTACTGTCCAATTTTAGAATACTCGCTTAAGATTAGTAACTTAAGGGATTACTTAAACTTAAGTAATTACTTGACTATAGATACAAGAGTATGTTTCTTTCACAGAATTCTGTGCCATCCAGAGGCCTACTTGATGATATGTACTTAAATATTTTTATTTTACAATTAACGTTTTGTGGAATTTTATATACACTTTACCCTGATTTATACAAAACATGATTGCCTTCTCATTTTTTAGGTTATCAAAATATAATTATAAGTGATAACGCGGTTATTGTATAGTATTTACCAATTAACAGTGTATTCGTTTTATAAAATTTTGCTTTTAGACCAAAAGTACAAATATATATAATTTTAGTATGGTAATAATTTAAAAATTAAAACAGGTTTCTATGCGGCAAAAATTTTTGTAACTATGCCGTTCATCTTGGAGGAGTTCCCTCGTC
>DWPA01003981.1:0-13358 GCA_018251375.1 Calpodes ethlius | reverse complement strand
CTATGAACATGATATCAAGGTATTACCGACGTGGTACTCAGAAAAAGGGCCGGGGTTTCATAATTATAAATAGGGTACGATACGAACAGAACATTTATTGGTCGTTTTTTGCAGTAAGGCGGTAGCTAGTAGGTAATATTTTACGATAATTTAAAATTAAGTTGGGTCAAACTGGGTGGTACAGAGAAAGAGAATTGTCAGAAAGATTACTCTTTTGTTGTTTACCATCGTACGCCCAGACTATTGGAGGTTGACATGGATTCAAATTTGGTTGTAATTCCTTACACACATAGACTAGCACTGTAAGTGCAACTATAACGAGATTTTATTAAAAAAAAAAACAAAAAAATTAAGCCCTCAGTCCACTTCAACCCTTTACAGTAAAATGCAATCATTTAAATACATAATATCTTAAAGAGTGCAGCAGTTTTACTATGAATTCTAACAAAACGGCTGAAGTTCAGGACAGTTCAAATTAAAACTTGACAAGTTCTATGCAATATTGTGGTGACCTATAGTTCCACATTAGTCGTTAGAATTATCTTTCCCTTGTTTGTTGCCTCAAACGAAAATATTGTGATTTGTAAGAAAACCTTGGATATTGTAGGACAACTAAGTAATTAGCCTGTTTTAAGAGTCAGTGACATTTCTAAACGGTTGTTTCACCACCGACCGACCGATATTTGATGGTTGTAACAAAAGGTCGGAGCGTGCAACTGGCAACCGGCATCAACAACTCAAGTCGAAGTACGCTGCAAATATTGTATCTCCGTTTACGCCAATCATTAGAAATAAAGGTCAGTGCAAGAACAGTGAGCGCGCGTAAACTCAAAACCTAAAAGCGGAAACGATTGAAACAGGCATTCTTTTAGAAAATCATTATATTTTTGCGGATACTTTTAATCAATATAAAGAATGTAAGTCTGCAGTGGTTTCATTCATATCCATACATTAATAACTAAAATACGTTGGAAGCAATTCGTTTCACTGATTAAATCATTCCACTCATAACAATCGAACGGAGTCGACAACCCACCATGAGCTCAATTGAAGCCTGTCACCGGGTGCCGAGCCTCAAGTGGTTACATACGTCGAACAATAATTTCGTTTGAAAATTTATTTTCTGACTTCGCGAGGGTAAGTGACCGGTGATTCAGAATCGATGTGTTTTGTCTACGACCACATGTGCCCGGTCGGTGAGAACCTATTCGCTACTATAGGGTATTAATTTTAGAGTTTGTTATCGAATGTCAGCGCGTATAAATAGGATAGTTGGAGTTCGTCCCGCCGAAGTGAGTACGTCTATATCGGTAGCCGGCGGCGACCCCCCCTTCCCGGGTGCGTCTCGTACTATTTATTCCGCGCCCCCTACTTTTAGCGGCCCATTGAGCAAATGTGGAGGGAAATCATAATTCAGCCAATCGGCCATGCCGCCGCCGTGCCGGACCGTTCGCTCGGGTTTCCTGAACGACTTGAACAGTTGGACGACGAATGCTGTGCCGATTCATTGATTGATTAAATTGGCGTATAAACAGATGTTGCTCTGAGTCTTCATGACTATAAGATCTACTGCCTACTTACTAGATACGCTACTATAGACAGAAACCGTTATTTTGAATTTCAGTTTTTATTAGTGGGTAAGAATCGTGCAAGTACTTATACAATTTTCCTTTATTTATCTTATACCCTTCCAAAAGCTTCAATAATATTAATATTTCGAGTGTATCTGTTAGTAATACTGTATTGATTTTATTATTCATTATGAATGTAATCAATATTCAGCTTTCTAAGGCTGACACAAGAGCAGCGACCCGCCCGGTGTCTACCAAGTCACGCTCTTCCTAAGTACCTGTTTGGGGCTGGCAGTCGCGCCTTGACGCGCCTCACCGCGCCGTGTCGACTGTACTTAAAATAATGATTTACGCGACTTGAATTTGCTGTGAATTTAATTTGAAGAAAGCTCGAAGTAAGATGAAAAGTAGCAAGAACTAGGATAAAATTATGTTAATATTTTGCAATTTTAATAATATTGTATAATTATATGGTGAATCAATAATCACCTTTTTTTAAGTCACTTAATACTTATTTAAAAATTCCGATGGCGTCGCGTGTTCAATTAAATCGTAGAACCTGCTCCGGATCGGTTAATCGCCTTAGACAATGCGACTTGGCCCGTTCCCGGAACTGTCTACCTGTAGTACCTGCTGCCCGCTGCTGCCCCTAGAGTAAAGACAAGTCACCCTCGCCCGTCACTCAAGTGCTCGAAGTGCCGTTACGGGGACAATAACTTCACATTTTTTACCTTCACTGATCCGTAATTATTCCTAAGTTACGACTGTTTTGGCTTTCAACTACAATGTTGTAGATGGTACTGGAATTATTTAAAGAGGATATACCCAGAAATTTATATATAAGCGTTTGGGATAAGACAGATTGAGTAGATACGTATATATAAATCGTAGAGTAGTATTTCATGTTTAATGCAACAGATAGTTCCAGTTTAATAATTGTTGCTCCACGCAGTAATGTGTTTAGAATATAAAATGTCTCATATTTAACTAGGTACTAGGTATCAGGGGTTATACTGCAAAGATTTTATAATAATAATGATAGTATTATCTTCGGTGCCCATTAATATAACTCATTCAGCTTTACCTAACAATACTTTGTTCTTCATATCTTTATCCATAGACCTATGAGGCCTAGATCATTCGTTTCTTTAGTTAGTTTAAAAAAATTGTACGTGTGTGGTATAAACGATTGTCGACACATACTCTAGTACGGGGATGTGTTTTTTGACATTGGAAACTAATACTTGATCAGTAATTATATAGAAAATGAGGAAAATATGTTTTTTCCATACGTGAAAACATTTATATCCTACCTAGGTAGCCTAAAAAAGTTTCCTTAAAATGGATACAATTACCGTACATTACGTATGTCTATTGTGGTTCTTAGCGTTATTATTCTATAGTTTGATTAAAATACATTCATGGCAGCGGCAAAACTTACATGTAACACGCAAAACAGTCAGGGATTAACCAAGAACTCTTGACTCGTCTGGAAAAGGCATTACCAATCAATTTAGTTGAACAATCTTGTCTGAACCACGGTTCAACCCAAACATATACAAAAGAGTACGTCTGTTGGTAATGAAACGTACTTGACATAATAACAACATGTCCTTTCATACGGGTCCTTGAGATCATCCCCGCGGGACCGTCCAGCAGCAGGCGGCGGCGCGGCCGTTGGAAAGTCGCCTCTGTGCCGTGGTGCCAGAGAGCCAATTAACCAGAGATAATTGGCCGAAGACCGGTTCCCAGCGTCTATCGTTTTTACTCGCACGCCACGCGTGTGGAACATAACTCGCTAGTTAGACGCTTGTACTCGAGTTTGATGGTATTCGGACTAAGGTTTTTAACACGCTCCAGGTTTAAGCTTCGTGTAACGTTTATGTTTTCTGTATACATTCGTTTGTGTTGTAAAAAGTCGCACTCAAATGCGGTTTTCCACATTCTTGATAAGTACACGTATCGAACCTGATAATAAGTGGTGACAATGTTATACTAAGTACTTTGTAAGTACATCAATGTGTATACGTACCTAAATAAATAGATTACTAATAGGTATTAGGCAGTCATTACTATTGACTTCTGTTCGTTATTAACTTACAAACGGCACGACTCTTCATGTTTGAATAATTGTAGCTAATCCAAGAACCAGGAACTCTGACCCCGATCGGAAACTACAGGCTCAGTTTAACGATTGCCATACAAAGGGACCGATGACTTAGGAACCAAACATGCACATAAATCCAAAAATAAGTAACCTTTAGTACGTTCCAAACCTCTATAAATTGATCAAACCCTGACCTTTACAGGCACCTGGAACCCACTACGCTGACACCGCTCCCGTGCCGTGTCTACTAATTCGAGCAGCGGTACGGACATTAGTCAGCGGTGGCAGTGAATCAGTGTGCCGATTCTCAGCCTATATAAATAGAAATAAGACAATAGCGCAATCTGTAGCGTAAATAGAAATAAACGACTCCACGCGGAGTGTCGCGGGGTAACCAAACGTATCGAGCTAAAGTCGTGTAGCCGTACGTCGGGATGATTCGTTTTAGCGGCGAACGAATTCCTTGTTAAAGACATACGACTTCTTTGAGATTGATTAATAAAGGAAATAAAAAGGTTTTGAGAAGTGGAACTTTTATTGATATGGAATTGTTGGACAAAATTCACCATTAACGCCTTACAAATTAAATAATGGTCAATACGAGAGGCATACAATTCGTGCTATTCGTTGTGCAGAAACTCGCCTCGCCGGAGATTTTGTTAAAACAACCATTATATTCAGAATCCATTAAGTGACAAGTATAAATTACATCAGCATTCCTCCACACCGGTAGTTTTGATTGTTTCAATGTCCCCTTACTTACTTGTATGTACACTAACATTGGAATTTGTAGTTCAATTTCATTGCACAGATAATAATTTGACATGAAAATTTTCAAAATAATGGTTAGACAACAAACCTTTATGACTGATAACCAGTTAAAACCTCTGAATAACCTTTAATTGCTGTTGCCTTTCCTGGTGGGGCTACAATACCACATGCGATAGTCTCGGTAGAAATGCTTATCGGAGCATTATGCAACACCGTACGTAATCCCCATAGTGCTGGCGGAGACCACTCTCACGACAATTCGGTTAACGCATTATGACCAGTTTACAGTGCGGCTCCGATGTCGATCACGTTCTAGTTAGCCGGAGCGCATACCAGAGCTGGACTTTTGTTCGGTGCAAGTCTCAACATGAAGCGACTCCTGAAATTAATAAAGAAATATGGACACAGTAACTTATATTTTTTAGTTTATTTTCTGCTTCTAATCTATTTTAAATACTTTATTAATAAATCCATACTAATATTATAAATGCCAAAGTGTGTTTCTTTGTGCTTTTTTAACGGCGCAACCGAATACATTCATGGTATGGTGTAAATATAGTCGGGAGGATGAAGAGTACCATAGGGTACTTTTTATTGCGAAAAACTTCTATTTCTGTGTGAAGAAAGTCTTTAACAACAAAGCGTTGCCTGGCAACCAATGTTAAAAAGGTATCACAACATTTTTATTACTGTTCTTTTTTCCACGCGGATGAAATTGCAGGAAACATCTAATAATTAATATATGAATTTGAATATTGAAAATAAAATAGTTAGCAGCAAATCTTATAGCACTTTTGAAAGGAGTATGTTGGATTTTTCTTGAACTTATAATGCCAATAGTTAAACATGTAGTAAATTTTACACAACTCTATTTACGTCTGATCAACGAAATGATTCCACAATTTAAATTATTAACTTCGCGACAGAATACTTTATAGTTAGGACTATATTGGAGAAATAGTCTCATCTTTTCACTTAGGTTGGCCGTTGATCGCTTATGTATTGCACCACTGTCCAAACCGGCCAATGTTTGTTCAGTAAACAAACGTGATGCCCAGTGCCCTTGGTGTGGTGGTGATGATCATCCTTCGTGACGTCGCGTGTGGTCGTGTGACTGTCTATCAAATTGACACATTGAAGCAAGAACTACGAGTAAGTGCTGCAGTTTTGATACGAATTATATGTTAATTTCAATTTTACATTTACTTAATCGTAAATTTTGTCGGTTACTATTTGATAAATTTTATAGACACAATCAAATGTTTTGGTTAAGTCTTTTAGGAACATAAGTCTCATATGCACTATATTATTTTACTCTATTTGTGTATGCATGTGCATGTGATGATGAAATAAATGCATTTTTTGTTTTCTTTCCAAAAATACCGAGCGTAGTATATCATATATACAGACATAATTACTCTTTGCGCGGTCCCCGCCGGCGGTGGATTTTCATCTTAAAACTCAAGGGCGGTGGAACAGTAATGCGCCCGATTGATGAAGATATCAACCTATATACTACCACCCTTATCCAATTATAATTCAAAATAAATAGACATCACTGAGACACCTATGGTCGATTTTTTTTAATCTACTACCATTTCGAAATAACTGCTTCATCAAGGGGAGTAGAAAAGATAAAACAAACTTTGAGAGTTGAACAACGACCTGTGAAAGTGTTTCGGAAGTTTAGTGTTATAGATGTTCATGGATGGCGATAAGTAATTACTAACTCAAGATACCATAGCCGTAACGCGTGCACCCTTATTGTCTACTATAGAGAAGTGCTTGTAGTTAGTAAAAACCAAATAATTAATCAAGATAAAACGTGTTTATCTTAATTGAACAAATAAAGACATTTAACCTAATTTTGGGCCTAAAATGGTCTTTTAGGGTTCTGTACTTTTTATAAAACGAGTTTTACAGGAATTTAATGAGCAGCCATGTTGTGATTTCAAGTTTCATGACCGCAAAAAGGTTAATATGTTTTTGTTTCAATTTTATTGACATGACTGTATTACGTAGTTTAATGAAATATATGTATGTATACTTAGATACAGTACCTATGTTCTGATTTTGGGCATTTCGTTGATACTGAGGTTAGTGTGTTTGAGATATTATGTTCTCGTCATTAAATTAACAAAAAGCTTTATTTTGGGTAACACAAAAAAATATAACATTAAAAAATAATACATATTTTTAAAACGAATGAAGAAAATACTGGCCAATTACCGCATTTTTTTATTTGAAGATTTAATGAATCTTAATAATTTTATTTCTATAGGAAACGGAAAATACTACGACATCAATCACCGGAAATTAACTCAATCCCAGTTTTCTCTTAGATTCGATTACATAATTAATTATTTTAGGCTCCGTATTTCGAACGACAAACGCCGGTTCAATGGTATAAAAAGTAATTTGGCCGAAACTACCGAAAAAGGGTGTACTAAATGTGCGCTAATTTCCCGCATGGAAGGCACCAGTGCGTTCACACGAGACACCAGTTACGGGGAGGATATGTGTCGATTTTTAGTATTTCTCTCGTGGTGCAATCCTACTCGACCCTTACCCGATCTCATGAAAATTCATAAGTCTCGTATGCTCCCCGATTACTTTGCATGTTTTCCCGATGTAAGATTGAGTGAAGAGAATAGACAAAAGTAGGGAAAAAGAAGAAAATAAAACAATATGACAAATTATTAAGATTAGTAACAAATAACTAAAGCAATGCCAAAGTTCAACGTTATATGGATTTTAATAAATATTTCTGAATTAGCCCGGATATTTTTATTTGTGTGCGATCTGCTAACCTGCACATTCATGTAGCTTGTAGCATGTGTCTTTATTCTACATTTTGTTACTGGATACTTTATCCCCACAGTGACAAATAATGGATGGTCATAATGATGGTAGATCGTCGGTGTAACGGTGAACATCTTTGGAAATAATAGCTTTTGTGGTGACGAATGTCAATTTATATTTTAATCTTTCTACTTTAGGTGCGTATTACCGCGAGGTACCGTCGTAAATTTTAATGCATATGACTAACTTCGTATAACAATAACCCGGGTCTTCTTTATGCCTCGGTAATAAAGACCAAATGTCATAAACCATGGTAAAGCAGTCGCCTCACGTTTCCTTTCATTAATGAAGCAAGAAATCGAATGATAAACGCACCTCGGTGAAATATTTTAATGACTTACATGGTGCGTTACGGGAATGGACTCATCTTTCTCTGATATATTTTAATGGGAAATAGCTGTGAGTTGTGAAACTGTCAAGGAGGAAGGCAGACAAGAAAAGTTTCGATTTTTCCGTTAACACAATACATTTTATTGTTATGTATATATCTAATTATATCTACAGTATTATACCGCTCTTCGTCAATATCTGTTTGGCCTGATGGTTAGCCTTCATTAGATGGTTAATTGTACCGTGATATTGTAATTTATTGATTACAATTGTTTAAATAATTAAATCAATAGTTATCAACTTAAAGGATTGCTTTAATTATTTTGTTTGAATTATTACCATGAGACTGTACAGTGACGTATAATGCTATCCGGTATTAATCTCTGCATCTATCCGGAACAATTTCGAAATATTCCTTGTTGGAACGGAAGACCGTTGAACCCATTTCCAGCCTTCCAATAAATATTCCGAAACGGTGCGCCAACAAACTGCCATTTGTATATTGTTTTTACGAGCGTTTTTACGGTCGCGTCGAAAACGCAATGCCTGGGTAAAACATAGACCTGTTTTGTGTCGTAGTTAGGGAGATACATTGAACGTAATATTCTGATTTTAAATAATAGATTTAAAGAATACAAAGTCACTCAGTGTTTTGATATTACCATCTACGTCGGAATCTACCTAACCTACATAAGCACCTATGTTAATGCCTAAATTAATATACCTATTTGTAAAGGAATAGTGTGTGGATATAAATGATTTTTATTCTTATTCTACTCATCATTATCATCATCATCTGTCTAATTACAACTAACTTAGGTTAACTATTTGAAATGCAACTTCATACAGCTATAAGAATGAATTTTCTGCGACGAAAAGCACTTAATTTTCTATAATCTTTGAAATATTTGGCCTGCGTACAGAATCGACTATGTTGTTTCCGTATGAAAGTATTAGACCAATTATCTCCATAAAATACATATATGAATAATATAAACAAATAAACTGTGAAGAGGGCGGTAGCGCGGGCCGGAGACGTCCTAGATATGAAGACTAAATTAGCGACATCATATGGAGACATAAGAATCATTTGGAACCGTAACGCGGAGCGCGAGATGATTGATGACAGTTGAAGTAGCGAAAGAGGTATGTTTTAATGCTAGCGATGGCACGTGACATACTCTGTTTATATTTCCTAAATGATTCTTACTATGATTACATTATGATGATGAGGCCCCGTATCCTAGTTGGTAGGGACCCTGCCTGCGAAGTGAAGCCCCTGGGTTCGATTTCCAACCGGGGCAGATATTTATGTGACAGATAAATATTTGTTCTCGGGTCATGAGGGTCAGTGCCGTGTTATTTGTGTTGTCCATGACACCCGCGATAGGTAGTGGTCCACGTGACTCACGTAGGAAATGTTTTCTTCCTAAGATTATTTGTTACCTTTTCTTTCAAGACGCGTATGGTAATGCAAAGCAATGAGATCTAGTTCATTTAAACTTCATATAATATAATATAGATTTAAAGGAGTTAAATTTAAACTCTGCTCGTTTACCCAATCAAACATTGAACGAGACTATGGCTCTAGGTCTCTTCTGCTGGTGGTCGCTGGGCTCTGCAATTCCTAATGAAGTCCTAATGGTACTTAACCATGGTAGTTCTACCCAACTGGCTTCCCAACATCTTTCTACAATTGGGCGTGTATTTTTATAGCTATACATCGAGGATGTCTTTGATGTGATTGATGCCCACGAACAACATTGACTACTAACCATTAGACGGCTGATTTTCTTGTTTGTTGGTTAGGTATATAAACAATATGTTTTTTAGCTACGCATGCATTGTCTGTCTCGTATTTTATTGAAATAACTGTTGCTCTCTCCTTTACTCTTTCGTCTAGTTGTGGCTTCTTTAGACCTGAACCGGTCACCTCATAAACAGACAACGATGTTACAAACAGCTTCACGTTTACTAGCCTTTGTCAACGTGTTGACATTTCTTTATTTGTGCTCTCCAACAGCAATGGTTTCCTGGAACAAGATATAACCCCTTCTACATTATCACAATGTTACAACATAACGCTCTCACTTATGAAACGAATTTTAAATCCACTAGTGTCTTGTTTGAAAAAGCGAAGATAAACGAAACATGATTGAATACGTTATTTAGCATCAACATTATTGAAATATACATTGAACAAGTCCTTGATATATATGTATATATATAAATAAAGATGTTCGAATATATATGAAATCAATACACTCAGAAACTATTTGACCGATCATTATGAAGATTGGTTTGTGTATGTATTCTTCCATGGAAGTGGTTTTTATGCTACGTTCATTCATAATTTGCCACCACGGGGCGCTGTAAACTGACGACTTCCAATAGACAATTTTCTAGCGGAGCCGGCTGGATTCACTAGTTTTTTTATATTAAAGGTAGTGTATGAGATAGTAGGGAAGACGTTTGTCCAGCAGTGGACTTTCAAAGGCAGATAGATAGATGAGATAGTAGAGGAGTCAACTGACTCCATATTGATCTCAAACCGTCTATATCATGCGTCAAATTAAAGCTGACCTTAAAGGACAATTGGTTTTTAAACATGATTCGTATTAATAACGGAAACGCTAGTAGGTCTGACTACTTGAAAGACATGCAAATTTCTCATTAGCATAGGTCTAATTTAGCTTAAGCACGAAATTAAAGCTTCTTAAAAAACTTCTTCAATAAGTTCTATAACGACTAAATGATCCTGTGAGAACCGCGGAAACTCAATATTATTATGTCATTATGTTAAGATTTTAAATAACAGTTGATTCTTTATACTTGGGAGAATCGTATTTTATATCAGACAACATATTATTACAAACATATAATTCGAAGCGGCAAAACGAAAATTAATGATACCACAGATAATAAAATTAGGGATGTATTAAGCATATAGTGATGTGATAGATGTTACACAGGTTTCGATTTATTATGACGATACATTTTAATAAAAACATTGTTCACCTATCGATACTAGAGCGCGTAAGTTATCTATACAATTACGTAGTTACCTAAGAGTTGCCAATTACTTCACCATTTTACATTTGCATTATAATTACGCGTTGATCAAGCCAACCATTAGATAAATTTGTAATACTAATGATGCCTGCGCATATCGGCTGGTTGTAACGAGTTAATCAATTCGCCTCCAGTGACCCCGATATTAATGGTCGCTCCTGGCTGAGGAATGCCACATTAGAGTTATAACACAAAGAGGATCGTTGTTCGAGATATTAACTTATCAATTAATGAAAATGTGCATATCTATCATTGGCAGGCCACCATTAGCGGCCCAATATGAGATATACTTCTTTACAACGAAGGCGGTCTGGCGCTGCAGTATTGCTTCAACGATGTCGGGATCAATGACTAATGTTCTCGATTATCTGGAGTTCTTGCGCCGTTTAGATATATCGTACCAAATTAACTACTTAAATTCAATTGTTTCACGCAATGTCTTTCAAAGCAGTTACAAACAATTTTACCTTTCTTATTTTGAGACAAAGTCCATCACTACATAACGCACGTTTTCTTTCGGCAATAATGTTTTATATTGCTACACGTGAAAGACAACGACCATATACGAGTGTTAAAAGGGTGTAAAGTGTGCTATAATGAGAGACCGGACTCTGAGTATGTTTCGAGGCATAACAATATGTTTTTACAATTTAGTGCCAGTTTTACACCGGGCGCCAGTTTAGCTCGGCCCGCGATTTAAACAATGTGATTGAACTGGCCCGACGAGGCACAGAGTAAACCTTCTACAGTGAGTACAATTCTATAATGTAACTTACTCTATGAAGACGGTATTGAATCGAAACTGAATGATTAGAATTGCAACTATTGTGGAATAATAAATTATCCATAGATAAAAAGGGCCTTTGGAGTACACACACGTTTTATAGAAATACGTACATAATCGTAGAAGCCGTACAAGCTATCTGATATTTGAACCTGCAATTTTACCAAAAAAAATTAAATAATTAAAAGCTTCTATAATAATTGTATTATTAATATATGCATAGCTAATTAATAATAATGTTTTAAACTTGTTTTGCAAAAGTCTCAACGTCATAATTTAAAATAAAATTGATAGTACAAACATTAATGCTATTTGGGACTTTTGTTCAAGTTTTGCGGAAATTTGTAGATAATATGTAAATTCTATTTTACCTACGTTGGATGTTACTAAGCATCTGTGAGACAGATATCTTTTAGGCAGGATCTTCCAACATACACGATTTCCCCGCACCCACAGTGATTAAGATCGTTTCAACAGCGGCTAGGAACAGGTTGCAGGCAAAACCTGGGGGTTTTCGATACCGATCAGATCATATCGCGACCGCCCACTAATAAATTATGTATTAGAATTAGCTTCTATTTATAGACATGAGATACTTGTCACTCTTATGCACGCGACCACTTGCAATTCAACACTTTAATTTGCATGCTTGGGTTCCGTAGAGTTGGTATTGAATTTTGTATGGTCATTGGGAAAGGGAACATCTCCATCGACTTGAAATCGTGTATATTCAACAATTTATTCTTGGGCATTGGATTACTTTAGGCTATTCTGATCAGTCGTTGATAGCTTTCTTGTCATTGCTAAAGACATACAAAAAACATTACAATTTTAATAATTTTGTAACTGGAATGTTCACCATTGAAGAGTTCTCTCGCCTGGAGCCAACCCTCAGTTAAGTATCAGCTCATACTTATTATTAAAATGCAACGCTATGAGAACTGCAGCAGCAGGAAAAGAGGAAGTAGTTTTAATTCAGTTATAAAAATTATTGTTTTCCATCTGTTTACAGAGCATCCTGTACTTATTTCGCAGAAGAATCTTTCTTTTCCAAAGTATATTTATTCGATATGGTAACAACTTTATTTATTTATTGCCCCTTCAGATTAAGTCTCTAGATCAGATTATTACTCTACTGGCTTCATTTCTCTACGGATTATGTCAAAACTTTGAACATTAATATGGCCAAAAGGATTGATCCAGTTAAACATTATCACACAAAGTATTACCTAATTAAAAACAAAAGGTAGTCTCGGTGACGACCGCTCTTAACCTCAGATATAATTGCGAAACGGCAAGAACCCAAAACGTTACAATGTAACGTGGTATTTACACATTAATCGCACCAATAACCCCTTAACGTTTGGGACAAGTATACGAGTAAGATTTAGATAAGATCAACTTAGTAAAGGATCACACGATACGAGCAGAAATAAAAAAAACAGTTATGTTCAGAAGATTACATCGCGGTGGAGGCGGTCAATTTTTAAGTTTATCAGCTTACACCTCGTAACGACAGAGTCTATAAGCGTTATGGTCTTAAGATGTTATAATAATGTTATTATTGTGTAATCCGATGTAGGGTAATATAATCCTGGTAGGTTATTGCTAAGGCGCAGGATCTTTTAGTGTTTACGAGGACAACTAGTAAACTTTATAATTTTAAGAAGTCCGTCCGTGGCTTAGCTGAGAAGATTTTGTTCTGTAAATTTCTTAAGGAGAATTACTCTTATTCATACTTTTTTTTGTCTTTCGCACAGTCGTTCAAATATATTAATAATTTGTCAATTTATGAACGCGTTTGCAAAATATCAAGCTTTAAAGTGCATTTTTTTTTAAATGAAATGCTTCCATCAGCCAG
>DWPA01003980.1:0-13358 GCA_018251375.1 Calpodes ethlius | reverse complement strand
GAGTTCTATACAAAATTTGATTTTCTGTTAATAAATGTGTTAATTAGCGCACTAAATTCTCGGCCACATCGACGTAGTGTTAACTTATTATCTTGTTAGGAGGCAAGATGACATAACATTATAATTGAAGAATGTTGATTCATTTTTCAATTTATTTTAGGGTGAGGTAAGGACTGTACCACCAAATGCTAGATCAGTTGTGATTAAATTGGGTCACCGAGTCCAGCCATATCCAATAGGACGAAATTGGTATTTGTAACAGATTCGACCGGAGTTCAGCAGAATGCACCATGAGCGAGGGAGTTGGTTTTGGATCCAATGATGATTAAATGATACTGAATATACATATAAATAGTATGTTACAGGTTACAAACTTAAAATACGATTTTATAGTGTTGGTCATATAATTAAAATGTATTGTGATTCTTCACTATTAAGACACTCCCTGGTATGAAGCTTACTACTCAGAGTAGTATTAGATCAATTTATTAAAGTAAAATTTCGGCCCTTAATAATAAATCATATAGCAGTTCTATTTCAACTTGTAACATTTAACCCAAACAAACATTGCAAATTTAATAAAAGCTTGTAAAGCACCACTGTTCCATAAACAACATTAAGGTTTATTATATTCGACAAAAATGTACAGAACATTGATTTCATTGCGTAATCGAAATAGTAAAGAGCAATATGTTTTTATGATTAGCCATTACGAGGCATTTGCACAACAAACAGCATTGTAATGCGTCGACAAGTCGGGGTATCAGATCGATCACGGCGTCCCGTTATTGGCAAACTTCTCCGCGACACGGCCCTTGATTAAAAGTATGCAAATTTTATTACATCCCCCGGGTGTGGGCCCTGGGGCAGCTACACTCGATTGGGGTCAACTAACTACTCGTATCTGTAATGTAATTAGTATTAATCTTATTCCTTCGGCTCGTCTCAGCAGTCGTAAATACCAATAAGTTTCTAATCAAATTTTCTCACTTGAAGCTCAGTGTTCACAGCGACGTGGCGCTGATAAGATTAACGGCTTACTGTAACTCTTTTGTAAAACAACTTTATCGATGTAAAACTCAGTTATTCGAATCGATGTTATTTGTATGCAATTAATAGTTGCAATAAAAACTATAAAGTGAGATTCAAAAGTATGCAGTCGATCAACGGATTTAATTAAAAATGTTTTCCAATTCAAATAAAGTCGAAAAGGATGGCGTTGATTTTTTTTTTTTCAGTTTTTTCTCGAGTGTAAACAAATTTCGACCGTTACGCGGAAAATGAAAAGTATAAAGATGAACGAATAATTTAGATATTAATATTTTATCTAGTAGCGGTTAAATGAAAAATAAACTACATATATCATATTGATGATAGTTTAGTGAATATCTGGTACGATTTTGGATGATTTGAATTGTTAATCCAAATATTAAAAATATTTATACTGGTTACATTAACGCATAAGTTTACGAGCGTAATAATATAGAAAATTTAGTTTTAACATTATTCATTCAACATTATAATATTTATAAATTAAGTATGTATGTATAACACATGTATTATTTATGTAAAAAGCATTTTCAGTGCAACGATTCTGAGTCACACGTCTGTAGAAGATACATAAGGTGGCATTTAGATATAATATTGGCTCCCTGTTGCCAAAGCATACCTACGAATGGTAAAGGTAATAAATAATTCGATACTACGTGCTGGAGTGGGGTTTTGTTTGTGTCAAATTGTAATTTATTGGTTACTCGGTTCGACTTGGATATTACCGAGCCCGCCCAAGCCGCCCCCCGTCCGTGTTCAATGAAAATTTTATATCACCGTATCGCTGTTGCGTCATCCGGTTTTTCTTGTCCGTGACCAGGCAAAGTGATCTTTTGATTAAATTAAAGGGATCAAGGGATTTTATAAACTGATTGATTGGTTGACACAGCGCTTTAAGCGTATCGCTGAAATTTATATTGACTTTAAGTGATTAGGCGTAAATTTTGCGGGTGTGATTTATACGATTCATAAAACATGAGACTCATAGGATCGTAAGTAATACAATTTTAGTCACAAATTTAAGTTTGGGTTGGTAATACATTTTTTATATGTTGTTTTATTCCCGCTAATAAAGTTATTATAACATTCAGATATTTAATATAAATAAATTTAGATTTTAATGTTTAAATACTCTTTTATTGTAAAATCCACCTAAGTTAAGAGAATTAGTTAAGAAAAAATAAATTACAATAATATTAAGTTTGTGTATTATTATTGATTCCCAAATGACTTGGTCATCAAAATTAGCTCACGAAACTGTTCAAGTAAAAATTGGTAATATTAGTTTTTAATTCGTAATTAAGTAACTATTATTTTAAGTATTACCAAAGCCTAGAGTTAGCACTGTGCGAGCTCAAATATCTCTAGATCAGAATAAGCAAGTTAGATTAGAGTCGCGGCTTTAACTTAACTCACCCCAGCTTTATAAAAATGCCTCCCCTATCTGTAATCGGCGATTGCATTTCCCATGCGTTTTAGTAGCAACATGATGAGAGAGAATGCAACATTGAATCACAAATGGGTATTGCAAAACGAAATACTTTTATTGAAGTACTTTAAAATACATATAAGGGATGCGGAGTTGAGTGTCGTTTATTGCAACTTATTTTTATCATTATTTATTATATTTTAGGTAAGCGTACAAGTTAAAACAGCACATATTTGTAAATGCTCCAGATATTAACAAATCATTATGATTTCCCGTGAGGTAAGTAATATAGATACTTACAGTTTATAAGTATTAATAGTAAATAGAAATTATATCCTACTGGTTTGAATGTTGATCTCTTGAATGTGGGAATTTGGGCTTGAATCCTACACGCACCTCTTATTTACGAAAAGTTATGTGTACATTGAATTTTAATAGTTTAATTGTTGTTGTAAATAATTAAGAAAGCATTGCGAGGAAGCACATCAGAGAGTACTTTACGATATTCTCAAAGGTCTATGGAGTCTACCAATCAGCAGCTGGCCATCGTGGTGGTCTATGGTCTGTAAACCTTAAATTGTGACAGGAAACCCAGACCTAGCAATGGATCCTTATGGGTTGTGTTGGCTGTGAAGATGATGAGTAATATTAAAACTGGGGTCAAATTGTACGAAATGGCGTTTTTATTTTATTGTTTAATGTCTACGAAAACATTACCCGGGAACCACATAAGTCATTTAGATGATTGTAGCTTAAATCAGGGTCTGTTTATAAAATACTTTTCATTCCAAAAAACGAATGACTTAATAATTAAAACCGAATCATTTGACTAATTTATGTGGAAATAAGCTCTACGGTGACAAAGACAATGGCCAAACATACTTAATGCTAAATATTAAACTTATTATTGAGTTAGCTTTAAGAATATTTTATTTAACTTTTCATGATAAATATATCGATTTATACACACGTAAGTTTTATATAGAACATTTCAAATCGTACACTAAAATGAAAGGATATAGTAAGTCAATGCGGTACACTGAATGGTACTAAATATTATTATAAAAATTATTACTTGTAAATACGAGAAAATGCTTGAGAAACATATTTTGTTTACTTATATCTAACCTGTAATGCATATTATTTACTGGTAGTAAAGTAGATAGCCGTCATGGAGACTGTTTCAGCAAAGTTAGCTGCCGCGCACTCGTCGAACTGCGCACGGAATTTGTCGACTTAAACCAATTTCACTTTAACTTCTCTAACAACTTATAATAGAGTAACTTTGCAGATTAATCTATTTTTGGTTTACACCTCAAGTATCTAGGAGGCTGCTGGTATCTGGGATATACTGTTATGTAGAGAGGGAGGCGTAGATTACGTAGTTTTAAAGATTGTTATGTTGTTGTGATGTCACTGAGTTTTAGTAAATTATGTAATGGTATAGCATTTAACTGGTTAATATTGGTATAGTAACGGTTTCTTAGATAACATTTTATTATACTTTATTTTACATAATGTAATCTAAAAGTTGAACGGTGAATAACTGCATAATAATATGTTGAAAACATTGTATCTTCACTTGCGTAAAATAAAATGTAAGTTCATTAAACCGTTAGTTAATAATTATTTAGGCGATAATTTGAATACTAACTATTTTCATGTGGATCCGAATAGATTATCTACTAAGTTTTAATTTAACAGAAATACGCAATAAAATTCACAAAATATCGAAAGTGTTCATCAAAAGCGCCAATTGATATGCATTTTGGCAGGTCAATGCAGTGTTCAAATCAGATTTAAAACGATTGATGTCCATTCAAGTTAATCGGTATAGATAACGCAATTCATTCGCGTACTCTAGTACCTTTATTTACATGGACGATATTAAGCGATACAGGAAGAAAATGTAGGTACAATTGCGTTCAGAACATTGTGCTAAGCTACTGTTCTGGCGTATCGCCAAATGAAGCACATTCTTAACTACACTGCAATCGTCAATACTAGTGATATTTAGAAATCTGTTGCTTATACGCAAAAGAGGGCTTGGAATACTTTTTTTGGAACCAGACATGCTTGATAGTGAGTCACCTTTGTCAGAAACATCAAGATACTAACGTGTAGTCTATTGAAACGGACGCTCATACGGATTGAAGCACATAAAAAACTTCTCACAGTTGAACTTTGAAAACGGCGGTAACTATCCTTATGTATGGATGACGTTAGGAATAATTTAGGTAGTTCAGAATTTTGTCATTCTCAATAGATTGGACTAGACACCAAGAATGTTGATCAGCAGGATGTACTGGGGATGAAAACTGGTTTAGACAGGGATGGAGGGGACGTTTTATAAATCAACGATAAAAATTACGTGATATTTTATCATGATAAAATATAATTCATAAAACTTTTTATCTTGTGTTGGTAATCTATTAATTTAAGGTTTTTTTTTATTTGGTATCGTACAAAATAGATTGTTATTCTGAAAGTATTTTTCTAATGTATCAAACTTAATCGCTAAAGTAACTTAGTATTTATTTATTTTTAAACTGTTTTATTTTTCAACACATCTATTGATAAATACCTACAAAATATATGCCACATATATACGTTATAAAGAACTAACATTTGATAGTTTAAATTGATCGCCTATAAAGTGCTTTAGTAGTTTCTTCATCCATTAAAATTCTTTGCCATTGGTGTTTTAGATAATTCACTGGCTGAGAGACTTCGTGATTCAAATTTCTTCTCTGTTCCGCTATCTCCTTAAATTTTTCCATTTGAATTCTTATTCAAATTCCTGAAATATTGTTAAACTTTCTCCAAAGAAAAGTTTAATTACACCCCGGCTCAAAACTCGTCGTACCTTTGCGTTCTAATTATTGTACCAACAATAAAAATACGCAAACGAGTATATTATAACAATTAGACACTCCTCCCTGATCGTTAAAAGGGAAATTTAAATGGAATTTTATGTCCAGCAATTAAGGATAACGTCGGCGCACTTGACATTTTTGTAATTACAAAAATAAGATTCTTGAAATGTAGCGTGAAAAAGAATTAGACGAAGTTAGCGGAAAATACCTTGGACGCTACAGCTGACAGACGGGATAAGTAAGAAACGTAGAAATTTATTATTTAATTAATTTTGCTAAGAACGATTCAACTGGGGAAATATTTAGGTACGCGCTTGTATTAGAAAAGTTAAAATCTAAATAATACAATGTTTCTGTAAACTTAACCTAACAAACTTAAAGGATAAAGACAAAGTAAATAATAATTTTCCTGATAAATGTGAAATAGCAATGAAAAGTGAGATATATAGATATTTATGAAACTCTTTTAATCACACGAGCTTAGTTAATATAAATAATTTTCGTTATATCACTTTTTACCTTCATCAGAACAACCACTTGTAAAAACAAATATTGTTTTTTAGATGACTTCGCTTTTTTCTTGAATAGCCGTCGTCACAGTCAAAGTGTACTAACGTAACATGAACTAGACCGTTAACAGATTTTTTCTCCCAACTAAATAAATCATAGGTTAAATCACTACACGCGGAGAACACACGCGTGGAGAAGGAGGTTATAAGACGGAGAGGCGCCCAGGGGAGCTGCGAATTTATCGTCCCGCGCTGACGAGCCGCGCCCGCGCCTTCGCTGATTTATGCCGCACAATCTTGCAAAACTTACTTCACATTTAAATTTCCAAACTGTCTAAGCTGCTCTTAACGTCGACCATATTATCTCATTCGATCGCCTATAAATTTTATGAGCTGACTCGCCTTTGTCGCGCTCTAGCGTCGGCTCGGATTAATAGTCCAATGGGACTGTACATGCGCTTCTTGTTTTTATGGAACTCGCTGTGATTAAACGCAACGTTCTATAAGTCGATGGTGCTGTCCTCTATGAAGATAATTATTGACCATAACATCTTGTATACATTACATATATATTCGCCGCAGTAGTACGAGCCAGGATGACGCTAGTGAAGAATTTTGAGTCTTATTGTTTGTAAATAAATATATTTTTATCGAAAACACTCTCTAATTTATGATAAATAATACATTTAATACCAGGCGTAAAATAATCTCAGTACAGGGTACTATTTAAAACTTTTCATGTCGAAACTCTTGGCCCATGGAGTAAGGATGCTCGTGAGTATGTATTTATTTAAACTAAAGGCTGAAACATAAAAAGTGAGACAATTCTACGGAGAGGAAATACTAATAGCGACTATATAGTACTAAATGAACCAATACATTTTTTTGTGAATATTGCTGAATGATCTGTCTAGCTATCTGCTGGTAAAAATCACCGATGCTTATGAACATCGAAAGCATCATCGATGCGATGCCAAACAAAAAGGAAGAATAAAGAAAGATAAAAAATATATATCCTTCCATATTACTGTTCTGTATAAATTATCACAAAAAATATAGTACACAGTAAATATTTAAATTAATAAATAAAATATTTATTAAAATAAAGTACATACCTATATAATATCGAGTTATAAATCCAAGCTTCTAAGTGAAATAAAGTGGTTTCCAGACTACCCCATGTACGAGTATACTTAAACAAAAATGTAATTGTTCAGAACGATATTTATTGGCGTTTTCACGGGTAGCCGACTCTATTACTAACGGTATCCCCCAGAAATGTACAAAATGAACAGATCCTCGGTGCCTGTTATGAATATATAATTTAAATTTGGAATTCTCCGGGTGCGAGACCGACGTTTGTTGGCGCAACTGCCGAGCAAACATTTGCTTTGGTACCGCGAAAGTTTGTCGCGTTACACTCCCGTACAGGCGTCGCCCATCGCACATTCCTCGGGATAACACCCACTTTGATTAAATCCTCGCTACAATCTTGGTGCAGAGGCCATCGCAACCCCTCTCATAATTTAGTTTGAAACTTTTTAATTAGCTTTATATTTGTGTTTACAGATTGAGACTTTGCTGCCGAGTTTATCATCAAGATGGCTGCGGTCGACAAGTTATATATTAATAATGTCATTAGAGGACTCTGGGAGAATGTTTAATACGAGGTGCAGCTTTGCTTCTTGAAATTCAATTTGGGGGATGTATAACAGAGATCTTATTTTATTTAACGAGAAATTCGCTTATGGCAAGTCAACGCAATCAATGTTGGGCCAATTGAGATATTTGCGAATGAGCTTATTTTAACTAGACCATTTTAGGTTGCAAATACCGAGAGCATTTACGCGCATAGGTATTTTGTGTGCGGTTGACTATCCCCTGTGGTTACCGTTGTTCGACTCGGCTACATGACTTGAATTTGATCAGCCCAAACTAAATTTTATCGGTCGACAAATACCGGTACCTGCCCGCTTGTTACAGACGTAAGTAAATGTGATTTAAGACGCCCAACACAAATATTGGAATACGTCTTGTTGGTCGCAAGGAGATCTAATTAAGCAGCAAGGCCTGGGCTACATGCAAACTGATTGATTATTGGAAGTTACATTCTAGTAAGAAAATGCTGACAAAATCTTATAGTATCTTGTTAAGATTAAGTTTGAATATCCATAAATCGCAATTCATACGATCTCAGATAATCTAAGTTTAGTGCGGATCTTTTTCCTTTGGAAAGATAGTTGTGCTTTTAACCTTGATCCATTAGGAGAGGCGAAATTGTGATAAGTATTTGGAATGTAGCTTCTGTGATTAAAAGTAACACAGAAGCAAGTTATAAATAGTTACTTAAAATGGAAAATTAAATATGTATACCTGTTACAAGGAATGGACGCCGACATTTATACTGCTGTTTGTTTGTTCATAATGTTGTACATGTTTAAAATTAGGCGTTCTATCTTATTAGATATTTAGGAATATAAAGTATAAAGATAAATTACTATACTAACTTTTTCATGTACCTAATGAAGCAGAGTAGAAAAACACTAAAATAATTATATACTTTTCCTATTTCTTTTGGAAATAAATTGTTTATGTAGAAACATAATTATGATCGAAATACAGTCTGAAAAATCTGGTGAAAAAGTCGGTTATCAAAAATATGGAGAAAATTTATGACAAAATGAATAGTTGTTTGAGACAAAAATAAACCAAGACTTTTTTGGATAATTACTAAGTATGACCCTCTTTTATATTTAGTCTAACTCCTTTAACCCTAAAGTATAAAAATTTTAATACCGTGATACAACAAAAATTAGAGAATAATAACTCAGTTGGTTATATCAATGTTCTTTAATATAGTTTTTAGACGATTGATCTGAGAAAAAATAACAATCGTCGTTAAAATGAACGATAGCATCATATTAATTAAATTTTGCATCCTAACTTTAAACCGTTACGCAAACACAAACTTGTCTATTTGCCTGTCACAAACTGTAGCCCAGCCGATGCCTGTACAAGTCAATCAAGGTCTTTCAAGATACTTGGGGCATGAGGGTATCACTCTCAATGTTGTTTCATGCACGGACGCGTGTGTTTGCGGCGCGCATCGCTGGCTTGCGACCCGTGGGACCGAGCCACCAACAATAACGACAGATGTATGACGTAATTAACATTGAGGTTAATCTATCACGGGAGGATTTGTCAAAACCCCTAACACACTATACCTATACTCTTTACATTATAAACTGTTGTTGAACGAATTAATTTCATGGTAGTTTATGGGAATAACTTAAATTGATTAATAGTCTACTTAATACACTAAACTAAAACTTAATTAAAATAAAATTTATGAATTAATCTAAATAGTATAATTTATTTTGGTTTATAACTTTACGTAGATATGTACTTCAAGACAATTATTGTTTTGATAATGTACTAAGTAATGTAGGTATCATAGTCTTATTTCAATTGTTTAGAGTAAAATCAACCGTTAATATTAACTAATTCTTCTTCCATTTTTACTTTTTTGTAGTAATAAAGAAATTCACAAGCGTAAACATATGTCCATATGACGATAGATCGTCACCTCAGCTATACGCATATTAACACTAGGTTTGTTACCTTTTAAATGAAAAGTGCTTAGTTTTTAGATAGATCCAGCCAGGTGACTAATGTTAATAGCTTTTTTTATGAAACAATAGGTTTAACAAGATTAAGACATAAAAAAAGAGGATGGAATTCTTCAAAAAGCCAAATACCATTGTCTTATCCGTGGCACAGCTGGGTTTAACAGTAGAATCGTTGGCTTTAACTCTAGGATACATTGATGGATATGGTAAGTATATAATAAATTAAAATTATTACCTGTCTGTATTTTCAGTTAGTTAATTAACTTTGTAAGAGATCAGCGGCTCGACTTGGTTTCGCATAGGTGCAGACAAGGTGGCAGCATGGTTATATTATTATATAACTTCTTTCTACGTATTTGAAACATTGATATACATGATATACAAAAAGCATACATAGATACTTATTATATACGACCTGTGGTAACAAAAATATCTTAAACCTTTGCTAACAATATAATTGCTTGTGCCACGAGTAAATAATTTAAATATAAATGTTAGTGCAAGCGTATAAATACATGAGACACGTTTGTAATACTAAAGAACAGTTAATTAAATACATAAACTTCAGACATATTCATTGTAAATTTGTAATTTCATTCTTATAATCATTTAATCGTGCAGTACGATAAAACCGGTGTAAAGTTTTTTGAATCAGGAACCCGCGATTCCACGAATAAGTATTGGATAAAATTAATCGAACTTCGGATTACAGCAGCCACCGGACTTTAATCTACTCGAATGGTATCAGGGCGTGGACTTGTTATCTGTTTAATGTCTGGTAAACAACGGGATCAAGGGATAAGGAACGTCCTTTCATGCGGCACTGGCCCTCCGGCGGCTGGATTAGAGACGCCTTTTGAGGAAGATTGCTGCTCGCGTCCTAAACACCCACGTGATTATATCTATTATTTACCCGAAATATAAATTACATTTTTTTTTGTCGTTCTAGAAATAGCAAATGAAACGTGTTTTGCACTGCGTTTTTTTTTAAAAACGGTCTCCGGTACCTTCAACCCTATAGGGATAGACTGGGTATCTGACCAGATTTTTAGATTTTTTTTAAAGTATTGTATGTCATCTTGGGTTTGAACCTAATTCAAGTATCTACTGTTAAATTAAGTTGGGCATTATACTACCCATTATAATTAGAGTGCTCATGCGTGAAGCATTGACGTGCCAAAGAAATTTCGTCACTATTACTATCAGTGTAAGGGCATCACATTTGATTTCATTGAGTATAGGATCATGATATTGGCGTTCATACTTACTTGTAGATTGATATGGGTAAATTACATAGAGAGGATGGTCCCGGGATGGCTCAACAGGCTCAACCGCGTAATCGTCGTCTAACTGTTAGCGAACTCGTAATTGTCCACTGAGCTAGACAGCTGAATGCGCGATCGTCTCAATCGGTGTCGACTTAAGATGCCATGTAAATTCAATTTCGTGCCCAAGCAATCCTATACGTAAGGCCCAACCGAACATATTATTGCTGGATTTATCTTTATTGCAGCCGTGGAACACTTGAACTAACTTCGACTGTCGAACTTACGCCATTAGTGAAGACACCGAGATACAGGATTGTTTTGTTAGGGGCGGAGTTGTAAGTCTTATTGCTTTTACTATCTGCGTAGGACTGGATTGTTTAATCTAAGGTGTTAGCTTAAGGGTTAAAGTTGACTGATGAAAATATCAACAAGGATTTGGTCACTGGATCCAATCCCCGGTCTAAGCCTGAACCGTTCTTGATTATTCTATTTCGTAGTTGAGTTTACCAGAATCGTTGTATATAACATTACTTGTAACGTAGATATATTCAGGTGTATTAAAGTATAATAATAATAATTCTACCTGCCGACTCATCGTTATGTAACATGAGTGTAACGTCCATGATTAAAGTCTCAAACCCAAGTACAACAGCGTAGACACAAAAAGACAGGATGTTTTCATCGGTGACATTGTCAACACGGAATTCAATTTAGAATAAAATACACGACAAAAACTTACAAGCGAGTCGTCGAGTGCCTTGCTGTTATGACATAATACTCGCAATAGCAAACCATAATGCCGTGGATACAAAAAGACGGCGAACCGGCCCGTCACAAAAGCGGACGTCACGAGCTAATCCACCCGTAAAATGTCCCTGATCACTACAAAAAGTAGCCGACAAAAGTGTTGTTGTATGAGCATAAAATAAAATTTAATAAACATGGAATAATGGGGTGGGTTGTAGATATTTTGGGAAGATTCAGATAGTCAATGGCAGATAAGCTGGCAAAAGGTCTGTAGGCCCCGCGTATGTTTGATGTCGCCTCTCGTCACCGAAGCGTGGACGGTTTAAGAGCAAAATTGCACTGACGCTCCTGGCATCTGTTAACTGTACACTTCATACAAATAGATAGTTTTAATTTTGCAGATGGAATACTCTAAGTGCATTCAATAAAAACTCGTATTCACTGTAGCCTAAATATTAACTGATATGAGATCTAAGCAATTAGCTGTAAGTAGTTAGGTACTGGCGAATGAATGGATCGCGCCGCGTGAACACCATGTCACTCTTATTACATTTACATTTTATTCGTTTTAAATTATGTTGGAAGTAAAAAGAGGTTTTTAATTTTAAGCGTACAATATGAATTTAAATTAAAATATTGCCTATCAATCTGCGGAAAGTAATTTTAAATTACACGTCTATTAATTTACTCGCAAAATATTTATTACAAAGCCAAGTAATTCACCCTAAGCTTCATCAAGTCGACACTAATGATCTTCGCTGCGAACGAATTCTCTAAATTGAAATTATTTAATTTTGTAGAAATGGCGCAATCATCGCTGAAGTATATCAGAAGATAAGTATGAAGCGTTCGTTTCTATTTAACTTCTCGGCTCAAATTCCCGGAGCGCCATATTGAAATGTTTATAATTAAATTACATAAAGACGAAGAAAATTAATTTCACAGTGCAAAGTGGCGAACGCCGGGCGCCTCGCACAAAGCGGAAACGCCTCAAAGCGCCGGCATCGCCGACCAATTTAATTTTCTGGATGTTTTTGGAAATTGTCGAGGAGTTGAATAATCACGTTATAACTTAACAGTATTAAATTTTATACGTTAAAGTGTTAATATTTCATTTCCAAGTTTAATTTAATTAATTCCAAAGTTACCATTCCTTCGGAGGGAGTCGCGTAGCTTAGGAAGATTTATCTCGCGATATTTATTTCTTGGATGGGATTAATGAATTGTTGATTATCACGCCATCGGGATTAGGCAGATAGTAAATAATGGTTGCAATAATTCTGAGGCTGGCTCGGTAGGTAGGTATCTACTTCACACTTCTGAGATTTGATAACACTTGTTGTAATCAATTATTTGTACGTGTGGTACAAATCATTTATGATGAAGGCTCTGCTAGCGACGACCTTCTTTAGGAGTAAAAAAATAATTTTGCTCTTTAATGATCTAAATAATCTTTATTTCGTTAACCTGGTGCAATGTTTAAATTGAATTTAAACAATTTTGTGTAAGGTGTTTCAAATATTTTTTAGTAGTGCTTGTAGTATTACAGCCGAATGCAAAAACAAACACGCACAAAATATAAGACAACAGAAAAATAAATAAGATATTTGCTAATGGTAAAGAAATATCTTTTAAACTCATTCAAATTCAGATTGTCCGTCCGATATTGCTAAAAGCTAAGACATGAAATATGTATACGATAATATGTCAATAAAGTGGTAAATTTCATTTTAAATATTCTATCAATGTACAGCTGTTTTGTCAAGTTGGTAAGACATAATAAACGCTACGTTAAGAATATCTATTAACAAACATAAAATATTATAAAAAATTTGGATATCTCAAGATGT
>DWPA01003979.1:0-13359 GCA_018251375.1 Calpodes ethlius | reverse complement strand
TAAATGGAGTTAAGTTTCTGGTCCGAACACTTAGTATTTGATGAGAGAAATGTTTTAAATTTGTACGAGTGGTCTTTTCTATAGATTCGTTGCTAATTGGCTAGAATCGTACCTCAGTTTTATCTTTCTGTCATTGACATTATTGTTATATTGCAGATAGATTGGGATTAAGATCCAGTTCTTTCTTAGTTTTCTCTTGTTCTTTCTTGACCGGGTGATGATTCCTTTGGTCTTACTGAAGGAGGACGGTGACTTCCACCATTAGTAACGCTTATCTGCTCATTTGATTGCAACTCACAAGAAGACTCAGAAGAATGACGAAAAAGTTGTCGAATGTAGTATAGTCTATGAGTTTCTCTTTAATAATTATCATATTTGAAGTTACAATACCTCCTAACTAACAATTTTTAAGAAATCGACTTGTTTGATGCAATAGACTTCAAATTCAATTTTGCATTGTATAGTTCTTTTTCGATAAGGTACTTCGTTTTTAAATAGCAATTAAAACAGAGTTTTAATATGCAGAAGTAAATATTTACGTCTTTTTGGGAAATATCTCCTAACCACTGGTTCAACCGACTGTTACAATTAGGGGGCATTGTCACTTCAACGACGATATCTGAATATAAAATATTAGGGTTGGCACTCTTTAACGATCAGTTCTGGTTGTTGTAATTAGATAGCAAGTTAAGCCATATCAGCGGTGGTATATCAAATATTGCGTCAATTGAGTTGGCCACTAAGCCTTCTATCAATAGTTCTCTACGCCTCCTCAAGTTGAAAGACCTGTGCACTATCACGGGTTAAAGTCAAATGACCCTATAGAGATTGAAGCCATTAACTGTTGATCGTACAGCCTTTCTAATGAAATTTCAGCAAACTTCCGTAGCTTATTAATAAAGCAGAGACACAGTAAATAGTGTGAGACCATGCCTGCAATATTCACGTACATTAATACAAAGTTTAGTTCCAACCTGTCCGCTTCGCGCGTAACGCAATTAAGACTGCACCTTTAACTTTTAACAAGTTAGCCAACCTGTTATCATGTTGGTAGAAATTGAGCCGGTACGTAACTGGGAACGATACTTCACTTTATTATAATAGCTTTACTATTCGATCAGTTATTTTTAGTTGGTGTATTGCAACCAATACGTTTTAGAGTCCTGGTCTTAGCTCATTTTTTCAAGTTACTTGTACTAATCAATAGATTGATCAATTTAGAAAAATGTCTACGTGAATTACACAATATAACTATATCTATTAGAAAAAACGCATGGAATTCCGTGCAGTAGTTTTTGAGATTCACGTGTACAAATATACACTTTTTATATTGCATAGTAATTAAATTCTTTGGGTTTAATATTCTTCAATTAGAGTTATACCATACTCTTTCTTTTAGATGTTAAACGAGTAGTTAGTATAGCAAGAGCAAGTTACTTAAGAGACTTTTTTACCCTTTCAAAAAGACAATGGTAATATCACAGTTACATGACATTGTCTATCGTATGCCCTTAGGTTCATAGTAATATTTGAATCCTTTTGAAAAAAAAATACCGTGAATATTTAACCGTATTTTAATACAAGATTAATTTAGAGATAAAAAGATCCGCATACAATGATTACGTACAAATTCCACTCGTTCACAACTCAATACATCGCGTGTAAGCATCCTTAACGTTATTGGATCAACCGACTTGTGGGATTGGGGGCGAATCTAATTACTTATCTCATTACTGGTAACGGGCGGCCAAATCAGCACATTTAAATTGCCACCCATCGATCCTGGTCTGATGGGAATACTTCCTGCGGGTCGGCGTCTCCTACAGAGAACCGTTTGCGGGAAAGCTACACTTTGTAGTTAATTGGTTTGAATAATTTACAGCCGTGAACTAAAGAGAAATGAAGCGTTCATAGCTGACGGCTTGTATCAATCGTAATTGATCGACTGAGAGCTATGCGGGCGCGGTCGGTAGTTGATTCGGAATGAGAACAGTAGATTTTTATTTGACTATCCGACAAATGCACAAACTAAACCTGACATCAGTGTCACTAAAATAACACCAGTAATATCACCCGTGTGTCGCCGGTCTAGAAGGACAAGTGAAGAAGGAAGGCTTTAAAGCCTGAAATAATATAAAATTTAAGCTCTAGTAGTAAGTAAAGAAATATAAAAGTGTTACAGTACAGTACAGTACACGGATCACGTGTGGAGTCAGCGATGTGAAACAGCTTACAGATCAACTGAATTTATGTCTTGTATAAGTAGATACACACATAGTTGTAAGCGTATTATGAGTTAGTAGTATGAGTTGGTTAGTCACTGTCAAAAATATCCATTGAAAGAGCTTACTACCTGATTTTCATATTATCCTACGGTTAAATGCTTGAACGGATAAACGAATAACATAGGTATTTATTCCGCTAAAGATTTCCACATTACATAAAGAGATATGAGTTGCTTATTTTGACGTTGAGCTGCAGATCAACCGCTCAGGCTTGTTCTTTCTGAAGATTTGAACTGATTCATTGCTAAGTTACTTATCATTACTTGGCAATATTCCATGAGCAGTTTATTTTTGTTTACAGGTATAGTAAGTGTAGCTAAGATAAGCATTAGTAGCTTGCTTATCTACCTGTTCATAAACTAAACTTTAGTTAAGCTTTGGATTCAGTTCTTATATAATAGTCATTCGAATTTGGTACCGTATCACCACTTAGGTGGTAGGTGGTGTAAAAACAGTCATGGACTTAGTCTCCTGAACGTAGGGGCCTGAGTTCGAATCGTGTACGCATTTTTTATTTACAAGTTATGTGTGTATTATCGGCTAATTATCACATGTTTCGGTGAAGAAAAACTCTGTGAAAGAAAAGTTCTTCATAATGTTTTCAAAGGTATGTGAAATCTGTCAATTCCCACTTGGCTAGGTCTATTATGACTTATACTCGTCATATTGTGGTAGGAGATTCGAGATGGGTTATGATAACGATTCATTTATTTTCCACTTTCCTTGAGACTATACTTCCAACCTTCTGTCCTCCCTCGTATTACATCTATAACACGTATATAATGTTCATTAACCTCATCTACTACTCTTATTATCGTTTTTAACATAAAATTTAAAAAAATATATATGGTTCAAAAATTATAAACGCAAATAAGAGCCACCTGACACTTTTAAGTTCATTAAATAAACAGAAATTCAAAATTCAAAATGGTTCAACAAATAATACAATAATATCCTTTTCCACATTTGTATTAACGTTAATGCTAATGGCTACGACCAAATGCGCCTTTATTAATGCATTAAATAATGTTTTGTGCATTAATGGAGTCTTATATACATTTTACTTTCCTATAAATTGATTGCGTGATTTCATTGTTAGTGTGTTAGTTAATGCTTTAGGACGGAGATGTGGTATTGACGTAAGACATATTCAGTCAAAAGCCAGGTTTGTAAATATATACCTAACTATAAGAAAACCGTTTTCATATTGATAAAAAGAAGTTGTATTAAAATAGATGATGGGAGTGAAGCAATTACAATTACCACAGCGATAGTTACATAACAAACATGATGCAGTTCTTGTCTGACTCGATGAGAATCTGATTGTCTCATTACCGATAATGGTTGTCGAAATCAGCACGTTTGAATTGCCACCCATTTATCCTCAGTCCACTGGGAGTACTGAGAATCGCTGCGGTGAAATTTTCAGGAGATAATCCGCGAACTAATGCCAGATAATCTTTTAGATTTTTTATTTCATTCTGTACCTACTGGTGTTCGTAGTGAATTGTAATGCGGGTTGTTACTTATGTAAAAGGAAAGAAAAATGTTTTTTAACTGTTTTTAGTATCTATCTTATTTACTAGGGGACTAGTAGATAATAATTAATGCACATAAGAAATAAAAGAAAGATAACACACACATACTCATACACTAGGATTCCCCGTGTCGTGGGTTGCATAGATAACACAAATTTGACATCACTAACAACCCTTAACCCGTGAGCAAATATTTGTGTGTCACATAAATGTCAGCTCCTATCGGGAATCAAATCTAGGCCGAATTAAGCCAACTCTGAGTGAAGTCATACTTATACTCATAAAGATAACTTGTAATTAACTAAAAGAGTGTGGTAATTTTCTACTTTATAGAGTAAAAGGAAATAGTTCTAATGTTGCTTATAGGATTGGACCTAATCTTAAACTCAGTCAAATATTGCGAGTTAAATCAAAGCTTAAAAATGTTGACTATGTCTTTCACTATTGTAAAGTTCCTCAGTTCCTCATATAGTATCAGACACTATAATTATGAAAAAAAAAGTTTACAATTATTACATTAATATAGTGTAACTTTTTGTTTTAAAAACATCATCACTGTAGTCTAATACAATAGTCACACTTAAAGTAACACATAGCTTACAATATTTCCTTTATTACACTGTTTTAATTTGACAAAACATAACAATTCCAAGTTTAAACTACAAAGATTACAGAATTAAAAATTCCCGACAAGAAAACTGTAGCTGTAGGTATTTGAATTTTTAGTAAAATCCAGAAAGTTCTTTGGCCGCCTTACTACGCTATTCACAAGCAAGACAATGCTTGTGTTAATTTCAAATAACAGTAGCAGTTAAAGCTGAATCAGTTAGCACTCTTTATCAGTTGTAGTTGACTTTAAGTTCCAGAAAGTTCTCACTTGTTCCGAACAATGTCTTTGTGAATTGAAAAGTGAATTTGCGGGCCAAATCTTAAGCGAATTAGTATGTTTTGTTAATGGAGGAATAAGATGTATTGTTCATTGAATTTGTATTACCATTGAAAATAATAAAGAGTATTCTAAAGTCGCCCAAAGACAACTAGGTAAATATGCCGATCAATCGTAAGAATCATAGTCCTAAAACATGTTCTAAGACTGTATTCAAGGAAAAAGGTCGCGAAGCGGTGATGTGCGAATTATTTTATTCATATTATATTTTTCCAAATATATTTTGTGCCAACCCTGCTGAATCGACGCAATGTCTAGACGCTATCTTTCCTTCCGATTTCAAAGGCATTGGACCATTCTATGTTATCCACTGTGATTCTATGCTCGAGTTGTTTATGTGACATAAAACATAAAGCTGCCTAGACTTGTTTCATGATTAGGCTTGGTATGAAATAAAATTGATTTGTTTGGGAAACAAATAAATAGATGCTTGTAAGTTATAATTCAATAGTGTGTCTGTTGAGAAGAAATTTAAACCATGTTTCATTAATGAGAACACTGCAGATAAAGATAATGATAAAAGTAATGATGTTCCTAATAAAGATAAAACAACGAGTAAAATAAAGAAAACAACAATAGGTGTTACTGAAGTAGAAATAGTCGATTGCACGTTAACGGATAGAACCACAATTAACAATATCAATGAAGCACTGAATTGCAATAAATTTGCTGAAGAAATAGTGTTTAAAGCGCCAAATAAACCTGTTAATAAAATTAAGTTTAAGAAAATACCCTAAGACCCCTGCATAAGGTTATATTGCTAGTATCGCCCGTAGTATGGACATCTGAGGACAAATACATTTATCTGTCACATAAATATTAGACCCGACCTGTAATCCAGTTCAAGACAATCGTTAAGCAGGTGTTATGACAGTTTGACTGTGTGTTTTATTTCAGTGTGGTTTTGCGCATGGAAGAAATAGTTATATATTTCAGGTTTTTCCTATCTACCGAACGTTGTGATTCTCTGGTTGTAGAATTTTCTCCTGCGTTAGTATCTCGTCATTTACCTCTTCTTTTTGCATCTTTTAGGGAATCATATATTTCCGCATCCAGACTGGTGCGATTTAATCAGTTCACTTATTTAGGCTATGGCCATTTGCTCGATACTTTTAGGGTCCACTGACATATTTCTCATTAAGCATTTTTGGGAAATTTAATTTCTCAGGGAATAACATAGGGATTGGAAGATTGTATGGAGTTAATGAGTAAGTATTCTCTTTTGATTTAAATTTAATTTAATTTAATATATTCCTTAAGTAAAGATGTAAAACAAAGATTGAAAGTATGTTTGTATAAGCTGAGTGTAAAATGTTAAATGTGCAGTAATGATACAATTTTGAAAGTAACCAACAAAATACCTAAATTGTAATATTACAACTCTAAAGTGCAGACGTGCGAAACTGGGCGGTTTACGAGTATTTTGTAAACACCTTTGAGTAAATAAATTTCACAATCATATTACTGTCATCAATCAACTTAAAGCTACAGGTAGAAGAAAATATAATCACTAGCTTATGTTAGAGCGGGCAGTTAAAAAATCATAGCCGATTGCTAATTTTAAACATAAAAAACACAAAGGATCTCTGGGTTATTTCGCATTCGCTCCAGCAGTTAAGATAAGGGCTCGACCATTAATATGGGCGAGGAAATGCCAAACACAGCGGGCGGCCATTTTTTAACCTTCAGATCATCGCCGAAGGGAATATTGATGGTTGCAGCCCGAACTGTTTGAAAATAAAATTTCATTGTTTTTTTTTATCAACTGTCATTCTTATTAGCACAGAAATAATGTGGTCCATAAATATGAAAGGCGATAGTAGAATACCAATAAATAAGTTATATCAAGTTTTTTTTTTGTTTTAAATCTAGTTTGAACTAATTTTTTATCATAGTAATCGAAACATTCCTATTTTTTTATAATCTTTACAAACTTTTGTGTTTGTTAGAGTCTAATTTTGTAAGCTGAACCAAAACTTCTTCTTATTTGGGATAACTCCTTAGACTCATATTTCCCTCACTATCTCACTTTAATCCCGATAATGATGTCTCTGTATGGTAAGCACAATCTGATGCCAAACTCAGGGTTAGTCCCAAATAAGGTATTTCCTCGACAGTGAACAGCACAGTTAGTTAATATTTAAATTTAATTTCAGCAACTGGCTGAAAGCCCTTATGTTTAAAAGATGAAGAAATTTTAACCTGAACATTACCGTAGATAAACTTCCCTTCTAAATTAAATCACTATTACTTATGTCCAATCTAGAATCTAATTGCCTTGTTTAGCTGTAGGTCAACTCAATCGGTAATATTAATGGCAGCAGCCCTCTACTGACGGTACTGCGGTCGAAATATCGGCGATTGATGAAGATTGATGACACAAACGTCCCGCTGAAGTGAAATTTGCTATTTTTTAACAATTGGACTATTCAAAGGCATTGTAAAATCGCGGGCGAGTTAACTCATTGAATTGTTAGCTAAGTGAACTGCTTGTGGTAGGTTCTTTAGCGTTTTTTGCGTCAGAGGGCACGTGAAGTTATCGAGCTGTTTTTGTATCATTATATCATTCGATAAACTATGTTGTTAGGTGCTGTAAATACTTTCAACATCTGGATTCGTCAGGAACCATTCCGCTCTAAAGACCCATGCCCTGTATTTCGTATTTAAAATTTTGAAGCCCAACAAATATACTTTTCTCATAATCCCGCACTAAAATTTACATTAGTACGTATTTGACAACTAGGTGGCCTAGTCGATAGTCACACTTATTCCGAAGCGTGGTGTCCTGGGTTTGATTTCCAGCCGAGTCAAATTCTTGATATTTTTTCTTCAGATTAAAGCAAAACACAGCGCTCATCTTTCAACTGACTCTCTGACTGACAAACTTGATTTGGTTATAAAAGTTTGTTACAATTCGATACTGTATAAGTAATCTGGTCTATTTATCTCGCTCTGTTATACGTGAAACATATCTTTTTCTCTTTTTTATTGCTGACTTATCACGACATTCATCTTTTATTACCAGCCTACTGGTACATTTTTCTTTTATGAATGTAATACTGAACTTACTTACGGTAATATTATAGTCCTCTTATGTCTCTTCCACAGCTGTGTTAACGTTAGTTTTAACGGCAAAGTCCTTATATCCTTATATTCTAGTCCTTATACGATTAAATTATTTTGAATCTGAATTGGAATTTGATAGCTTTAAATATCTGGTTATAGATTACAAACTAAGGGTTTAAAGTTGAGGACAAATGTTCTAGGTACATAAATACTCGTAAACAAAAGAGCTTTGTTTTAGATATGTGAAAGGATCGCGCGGGAAATCCTATAAAACCAGACAGCGCTTGATAAGGACAAAGTGCGCTCACGTGCCGCGGCGGTATAAACTTGCTACATAAACCTTTAATGTCATAGAGACGAACCTAGACTACGGTTTAATAATTTATTATTTATAGCTGCTCCTCGGTAGCCAGTCAGGTTAAGACTAGTGAGGTTTGGCGAGGTATTGTGGCAACTTGGTAACTTGTCATTGGTTTAGGGTAGTTGTAAAATGATCGTCAATTGTCTCTGATATAACTTGTGTGTCATTATGGACGGATAGAAATGACAAAAGTGTAAATATAAGTTATTTTAATACAAGCTTTTTAAAATGCATGTTTTGTGAGTAATAGGTATTTATTTCTAATATAAGTAATGTCAATATTTGAATCAACTTGTAACGTTGCCTGCGTCCCAATTATGCGATATTAGCAATATGATTTTTATGTAATTTTGGATAAAAAATTTTACTCTTGTAATTGACACTAATTAATCGCGGAATTGTACCCATGTTTTTAATAGTACTAAATATTTTTATTAAGTTACTCTAACGGGATGTACTTATCCTTTTGATTTTCAACAAATTCTTCTGTAATTTATCTTATTCCTTGGTAATAAAGTATATTCTCGCATAAATTCCCCCAGGCACACTTCACCACATACACGATACAAATCTCACTTAACGGTATTAATAAAATAAAATGCCATAAAACGAAATGGAAATTGGAACCCGGTTAAAATTTAAAAAAGCGATAGATACTCGTAAATCCGGTTCCGGTTGGTAGCCGGTTAATCCGGCTAGATGGTTTTAAAATTCATTCGCTCCAGGGTGCTATTTACATCGCCGTTTCAAAAATGAACTGCGGTTATCTGTAAGACGTAAAAACGTGTTCGGAATAATAATTCGGCTGAGGTTCGGGAGGGTACGATGAACTCCCGCCTTGGTTTATCGTAATTGGTGGAGTTATTCTGAACTGTATTAAAAAATATGAAAATATATTAACCCGACCAAGCTTGCTATCTCTCAAATTGACCGGAGAAAGATTACTAAATGACGATTTACAAGTTAATCCAAGATGTTTAAAATCTTATATTTCTGAACGAACGTTGAAATATTAAGTTATATTAAAGTCCCTTTCGATTAAAACTAAATCTATCTAGCAACTATTTTTCGACTTTAATATGCACAAACGGATATAATATGCTTCGGTATGAATATTATATTTTATTTGCAATGTACCTAGATAAAATCACTATACGTACGGGTTGATAGTTTCGTGATGTTGCCTGGTCGACTGCTGAATGAAGACTGATCTAGCCTCACGCACTAGAAGGGACTACGTCACAACTCTTGTCTATGCAGAAACGGAGCAACTTCCGTTTCCTTTTAATCGACGGCTGCACATTAGATAGCACATTGGCGTCTTTCTTATCAATTAATTAAATACGTCATGTATACATTGGTGTGACTATTGAGCATATTGTAATCTTAACGATTGAATGTATACACACAAAATCTACGTACCTATTATTATCGGTTGCTTTTAACGTACTATTAGTGCTGTTTGTAAGCTACACACGTGTTTCTTTTTCTTTAATGCACTTATTACTCACCACAGAACACAGGTCTCTTCACATGACCGAGGAGATCGAGAGATTATTGTATCATAGTACTCTAGAATGGATGGCTTAGTTATCACGAAAAACGAAAAGGAAGCAGCCAATTGCCGAAGGAAACTTAAAATATTAACATTGCCTTAAATTGTAATGCTTCAGTAGTAGTGAGTTACAGAAATAATTATTATTATTATTATAAAATAACATAAAATTTATTGAAATAAGTATAGTCATAAAATAAGTAATAAATAAATAAATTAATTAAAATATTGACAATAGTTGTTCATTGCAAGGATTTAATGAAGCATTAGGAATTATACCACTACTAATATTTAAAGTTCCTGTTTGTAAATGGTTGTTAGCCATATTAATATGAAGAAATGTTTAAATTCAGCAAAAACTACGACTGTTTCAGTAACATAAGCTCTTAGAGTAACGTATTCTTTTAAAATACTCATAGCACTTTTTGCGGGGATTTCTTTCTTTATACAGTCTGTGAAACAAATAGTGCTCTCAATTTTTCCTTACATTCTACCGTAGCGTCTATGTAAACCGCATAAAAGCCATATTGGCGTGTCTACCAACTAATGTAGTGTTTGATATGAGCGGCTTGCGTGTACCAACGTCGAGAGCTTTCTTGATCTCTGCGAACGTGCTATATAAATACTAAATTTTCTGTTGAATATAAGATTTATAGTTAACAAGTAACTTTGTTGAAATATATGCGTACTAAGACCCGTACATGAAACAGTTCCTATCATTCGCGACTTATGTGGTGCAATGGTTATCATACCGGATTACCATTCAAGGGGTTTTGGGCTAGTGGCCCAGTGATGCACTAATTTTAATAATGAGTGTAAATTATTTTCGTCTGCCGCGTTGTCTATAGAAATACGATATATAGAATACGATTATTATTTGTGACATAAATCCCAAAAGTCACTACGACCACATCTGATCTACTGTAGCCAAAATAGAGAAAGAAATCAGATAAAATAAATCAAACTAGAAATCACGATACAGGAAACCCCAATGTGATGCTATGCGTGTGTAACGTTATATCTTCTATTTACTCATATTCAAATATATACTCGTATTCAAATTTCATGTTTAACCTATTTTGTTTATAGTTCAATTTTAATTGTTCTAAAAGTTGGAAAGATTCATTAATTGGCATTAACGTTTGGAAGTTGTTATAGACTCAGGTAGCCCTCAACGTGGCGTAATAACTACTATGTACATATAATCATAACGTGAGACAGCTTGACAAAGCCTTTGAACCACGGAGGCGCTTAAGTTTAGCCACTAATTATATGTTATCCAACTATTGATCCTATCTGTAGTTGATTAATTCAGTCAACCACTTATACACGGCCATAATAGTAAATACTAATATCGGGTTTATCAACATTACCGGTATCCGATAATACCCGTAACATGAAAAAAATGTTAGTAAATCTCTACCATGGTTAGCCATAGACAACTCTGTGACTCATGGAGTTATTATACAGATTATTTATATATGAAGTAACCTTGTTTCTATTTCATAGAGAATATTGAGAATACTGACCATAAACACGATGTGAATGTCAGTTTATGATCTTGAAATTATAAAGATTTTCGACTTTAAATGTATTTGAACTTGCAACATTTGTTGTAAGCTCTTAATTTCAATCGAGTATTTGATGAATGCAAGGCATATAATAAATGTAAAACAGGTTTATTTTTAACGAGGATATTAAGTATGCGAATATAAACTAATAACAAAGTTTTCTTGTTTAAATGTGTGGAGCATATCGTTAAATTCAAAGTTTACATATTTTATATTATACATATGAAAATATTGTATCCGGGATGGGTATTTTTCGAACTATTCAGGTAGATTGAATAAACATTTATTATTAAAAAAAGTAAGATTTTTGATCCAATAGATGACGCTGTTCACTATATTCATTAAAAGTTCAGCTACATTGTAAAAATATTAAAATGGCATTTGTTTAAAAAATATAAAGTCGTTGCGCCTGATGTAAAACAATAATGTTTAACAATAAAAGTAATGCAGAGCAAAATATGTCAGATAAGTAAGTGTTATCATGATATATTTTTTTAATATTACTGCATCTGCAATTTAAAAAATTGAAGTAAATTGTATAAAAATTAAATGGATTCAAATCGTGAGGCGATGAATAAAAACTCATCTTAACCTCACTTCACAAGTTTCACAAGAAATGCACTCGAGAGCTGTCCATTGGAAATAATGGGGAAAATAGTGAGAGATGACAAACCGGTTTACTGGGTTTCCGCTGTTTTTAGGGACAACGCGAAATGGAAACTTGATTACTGGACTTGTTTATTTTTGTTTCTCTTAATGTTTTCAGCGGGCGGTGGAACGGTGTGAGCGTTTTAAAGTTTTTGTTTTTACTAATTTATTTTAAGAAGATTTAGAAGCTCTTCGCGTAATTTTTACTTTGAATTTTGTAGTTGCTATGTTTTTAATTAAATTCCGGTACAAATATATACGTCAGTTGACCGAGTAGTGATGGGTTAGTAGATAATTTAACTTATTGTCATTTGCGTATACTAATCTTATGTATATTTTTAATTTCAAGTAATGACAAGACAAGTAACACGAACAAAAATAAAAAAAACTAATAATCAATAAACCGATATGTAAAAAAGAAAAAAAAAATGGTTATGTGATTTGTCGCGACAATTCATGAATACGAATAAATTTTTTCGTTCATTCGAAACATCAAACCTTTTAATTTTTATTTGCATAAAAACTCTGCCTGCCACAAATGCCGTTCACATCTATATTTGGAATGAACACATGTCAAGTAATATACGAGTTTACAGTATAAAACTTAAGATAAGAAAAGTGTGTTAGGGTAACGCATCCTTTTACATCGTAACCAAGTAAAAGTAACGAATTGTCCATTTTTGAATGAGACTTTACAATGTATAATGCGATCATGTATGAATTAAAGATTAATCGTAGCGGGTAAGTAACCTTCGGGTATATATATTAATAAAAAATATCGATCGGATTCTGAGACTGTTGCTAAAACTCGCTTATTTTATTGTTTCGTGAAATTAGACTAAAGTAATTAATTCCTATCTCATGTTCACAGACGAGGGTGTCTGAAGAATTATATTATCAATATTATTATTAAGAAATTAAATATTATATTTACATTATCTTTCCGTGAAGCCTGCCTGGCTAGCTATCACCTTCTTGTTTCAGTCTGCTGGGGACTTGAGAGCCAGCCTTTTCTTCGTTTCTTCCAATCGGAGATCAATAAAGCCTGTTTTGTTGATGTCAAAAAGTAATGGTGACCACATACCATATGATAGATAACAGTATGTTTGATCGTACGTGTTTTAGAGTGGTTGGATGTAAGACAAAAAAGAATATTGTTATGGCACCATAAAATGGTCCATGGTTTTTATGACTTATCAGGGCAAAGAGTTGTTCATTATAGCGTCGTTCCTGAATGTAGATTTTAGCGCTAAGATGTCTTTCATGACGCCCACAACAACTTTAGGCGATTGTTGTGCAACCAAAATTTTACCAGTTTTATGTATGTTATTTTTAATGGTTCATTAAAACATCGTCTAATAAGTGGAACAATGTAGTGTAGCATTAGGA
>DWPA01003978.1:0-13360 GCA_018251375.1 Calpodes ethlius | reverse complement strand
TTATGGCATTCCAAAAATGTGAAAAAATTAACACTCTTAGACCAATTATGAACTCTTTATAGCCAATATTACGTTGTGATAAATATGTTCGAGAGGAAGACTTTACAATTATATTCTAAATCTTCAATTTGTCAAGGTTTGTATGAATACATTTTTTTATATTTAAAAATGTAACATCTGCATCATATCATACTCTCATATTTTATTACTTTTGTGCCATTAGAGGCTTTACGAAGATGGCTCTAGGCTAACTTAGCCGCCCACGCACGTTTGATTTTGGCAGTTTGTGGATTCACGGCGCCGCGGCGCATTATTGCGGGCAGCTTGCCATATCTCCACACATATTACTATGGCCTTTGACATTATGTCAAAAAACCGGTTATGGAGATGGTTTCATTTAAACAATAACCAGACATTTGAAGTGCGCAACGATTATTCCTTAAATATAAAAAGGTACTCACTAATAATAAAATAATGAGATCGAGTGTGGGTGAAAGAACGAATTTAAAAACAGATATATGAGTAACAATAATAAATGTTTTCCATTCGGGTATTATTTGTAAATATAACGGTTACATTTCCTTAAGTTAGTTAAGGAGATGCGATGGCGGAACTTATCGACTACTTATAATATTATTTGTTTTTATAATGAAGACAATTGCAATAAACATGCTTCAATAACGAGTTGGTTGTATTGAAAAAATACTTGTTTACTTCAGTGATAAAACTAAGATGAATAAACCTTTTATCAATTTTACGACCTTTGTGTGCAAAGAATAGCAAACACGTAACCCACTTTTTTAAAACACGAAATCAAGATTCAGTTATTGAAATTTAGAAACACTATATGTATGATAATGATAATAATAAAGCCCGATGACTATTTTGAAAATGTGTGATAAAAAGTCATTATAAGGATCACGTCACAGTTGATAACGGTCCTGATAACGTAATAATAGTTATCAGATCTCCTTGCCGCTGCAGAGACGTTGAACTCAACGTAAACAATAGTAGTGAATATTATAAATTTAGAAGTTTTTACTTCAGTTGCAGTGTTAGTATGTTTGCATTAGAACTATTTCCTCTTGTCCTTACAAAATATTTTTATTTATCTAATATGGATTATGATAAATTGGGAAATATATAACGATGTGTATTTAATGCATGTATTTTTTTTCTTTTTGTTGTAATTTAAATTATTTTCACAGTCAATCAAGTACATACCTATTGAGCTATAGTAAAAAGTGAATATGAAAGTGTGAATAAAAAAATTACCTTCAGGCGTCCTCTATTAGTATATTATATATAAATTGAAATTGAAAATATAAAGTATAAAATTATAAAAAGCCCTTTGTTATTTTAGTTGTTTCTATTGTCAATTTGATAGATATTGGTTACAGGACAGTGGCTGTAGCGCAAATGCGGAGACGAATAAAAAAAACAAAAAAAACATGATATCAATCGAAACGTGAACTTAATATTTTTTGTGATACGTAATTGTGTTTAAACAATATAGTCTGATTTATGTATCCAAATGCGCTAAAGGATTATTATTTTAATCAAAAGTGGATACTTTAAATTTCTTATTTTATAGATCACAGTAATGCACGTAGTTTCTTTAATAACTCGACATTACGGTCGTAGAAGCTAACATTAAATCACTATGGCAGTAAGTTATCACGACCTATATTATTGCAGTGAATAATGAATTTCACTTTTTATCTGCATATATTACCAGTATCATAAAAAATTGTCGCTACTGGATTTCAAACATATTACATAAATAATTCCAAAAATCAAGTGTTGACGTATTTTGCCACTTGAACACGTTTGGTGCCTTGAAAGTGTAAGTTGATTGGCTTGAACGTGGGTAATTTAGGATAGAGGCAAAATTCTCCGCACAATCACAATAGCTTTGATGTACTTTATATATACTTAGTTAGATAACACAAAAACTCACTAATTTGAGAGCTGTGTGGAATATTAAGATAAATTAAAAGCATTTAAAAGTTGTCAGTAGTATCTTTCTGAGGTATTTTTATTTTAATTTAAATTATTACTCGTCGTCACAAACCCTTTCATTGTTAGACCTGCCTCTACAGCATATACCTACTTATAAAGAAAAGGATGTATACATTGCATATACAGACGTCTGATTGTAGACTCCTACACACTAGTACCGATATCTTCGCCTGAGCATCTATTTTTAAAACATTATTTTTCATAAAGGAAATGAAAATGTTCGATAGCTTTATGGAAAGTGCACCGCGTACGTCGCGTCGCGGACGGCGTCTCTTCTCGGAACACAAAGGCCCGATGAATCACCCACGCGTGCAATACGCTTATTCATTCCCTCTCGTATACGAATATACGCAATTTCCGGAAACGTACGGAATTAGTTTATTATACTTTGTTTATTAAAGGTATTCCGGTGACATCTTGTTTAGAATTCATTACTCTATTAGAAAAAAAACCAGAATGCATTTATTAATATGAGGGCAAGTAATGAGAAGATAAATATTTTAGATTCAATTTTCTCTAATATTTTAAGAGCGAAGAATGATTCCCGTTCATATCCATTACGTCTAAACATTATCTTTGATATTAAATGCGCGCGTAATCGAACCTAACGATGAATCATAGCTAACATCTACATTAATGGTTACAATTCCGCTTTTAGCGTGTATTATTTAGTACTTAGTAGCTAGTTACCTTACTTACCAACCTATAATTGTTGATGCAACAACAGATATTTGTTTCTTTATAACTGTATTCAACAAATAGTTTATGTTGCTTGCTATTAAAATATTATGTTGATCCGTGCACCGTGCTGTAATGATAGTGCGGTAGTTGCGGACACAGTTAATAAATCTTAACAAGGTACGTATGGCGTCATTATGTAAACACAGTTGACAAAATGACGTGTACGCTGTACCTATTATATCCGTAAAATTATAACAGAATTATGCAATACAATTTTCTTTCATAAATATATAGTATAGAGGTATTTGGATAGGTTGTACGGTATTTTTTTTATAAGACCAATTTTTGTGAAACTGTTCGAGCTCTATTGAGGATTCTAGTTAACAACAATATTAATCTGTATGTTTACTATAACAACCTTGGTTATGTTTGAAAGATAACATGAATATTATAAACATGTTAGTATGCTATACAAAGACGCATTTCGAATATACAAAGACGTATTTCGGAATTATAATGTTTTTATTCATAACTTTCACTTGGAATTGCGATTTGATGTATCTGTTGTTGTTTGTACAGTATCTTGATGTTTTGAATCGACTCCGCAAATTGTAAAAGAAACTAGGTATTTTATTCCGGCGTAAATGTGATGTCATCGCACATATTTTAGACTTTATTTTTCTCAGAAAATTAAGGAAAAAATAATATATTTGAGCTTAGATAGACATAAATCAGACCTAATCAGAATACATTATACAGACCAATAATATTTGCAGAACTTCGAGTTATTTCTTTCGTTAACTGCTATACGTATTTTGCTCCAGTTATAAATTCCCATCAGATGAGCGATATAACCTACGCTTTCAGATTTCGTGTCTTTTAAGCTATAATAGATATGCTGACCCAGTTCTGGAAGCTTCATCGTGACCTTAAAAAGCGTTGGCTTGGTACATGAAAACATCGTTAAGGATCGAAAATCGTGTCGGTGGTTAAGTAGGCTGTTGGGCATGTGTCGCGCTGCCAACGTAGCCTAATTTATTGGATAGGTCGTAGTTTATTCGGAATAAAATTATCAAAAATTCTTAAATGTCATTCAATAAATTTTAATATATTTAATGTTGAAATATTTGATCACAACTGCTCTTGGAAACATAGTATAGTAAATTGGGGTCACTTTTAATTTGTATGTTACAAACTTGAGTGTATATTGTGTTCTGTAGTTACGTTGTAGTAACTTTGGTTAAGGTGTCGTGCGTTAACCATAATATACATTTTTATTATCAGTAGCCAGTAAAATATTTGCGGCTTTACTACTAATGCGCATGCCATCCGCATATGTTTTACCCGTTCATGTACAGTAAAGTGGCTTGAAACAATATTAAAATGTAGACATTACGTCACCATGGCCAAAGATATTTTAGACGAGACCATGTTATAGTAAAACAAAATTTTTTTTTGAAAATTAAAAGCTCATAAGATGGTTTTACTCTTTGTTTGGCTCCTATTGTTCCAATTCTCATATTAGCTTTTATTTATCATCCTTCACATGTTCTTTTATAGTTTTCTTTATAAATGATTATGTATTGTGAAATGCTTTTCTTTGCTTTTTATACGTCCGCATATTAACGTAAAATTAGTTAGGAAGGATCACTTATGGAATTCCGTAAAGGAACGCTTATTGACGTCACGTTCGTCCATCGGTCTGTAGCATAGCGCACAGACCCTCATTATTACAAAGATGGTATTTTACATGGTTATACATATTTATCACAGAGAAAAGATAGCCTAATCATTTTTACAATATTTTTTTCTACCACTTAAATGGGTTGATATTGGACATGTATAACAACTTATGGAAGTAGCATATACGATGAACTTTAAAAGAAAACTATCAGAATTGCAAGTTATTGAGAACTCGCTAATACAGAAACCTACATTGCGCGGTGCTCGACGTACACTTGGCTGATTTTTTTTAGCATCCATAACTCGAGTAAAGTGCCGTCGCAACGTGTCTAATACTACAATATTGCTAATGATCATAATTTTAAATAAACGAAAAAGGAATTCTTGTAAATCGGCCAAGACGTTGCCGTGTATTTCGTTTCTAATATAACGACTTTGTCTGTGATATTTCGTACACCATCGCCCAATTTCTGTGAAGCGCCCTACCCGCACATTAATTACGTTTGATGTCACAGAGCTATGACGTCAAAGAAAACGATCTAAGTCCGAAACGGACGCGTAAGTCGTCGGGTTCCCCGGGATGTAAATATGTTTGTGATTATTTTTGTTTTGTTTAAAAATTTTAACTATGATTTTAGATATAGACAAGGGGGCGTAAGTTTTAATTGGTAAGAGTCAGTTCTCGTGCATTATATTGCACATTAATTTATATTTCATGATTATTTTGATTTCCTTGTTCACGATAGATACTAACTTTCCAAAATCAGAATTATTTTGTACATAGTACTTATGTCATTGAATTGAGATTAACATTGATTGTGCTTGAAATTTCATGCATTAAATTTCCATCTGGAGAAAAGCGCTTCTGACTGGAATACGCAGGCGAAAGTGATTTTGTAACGGTTTTGTTATCTCATTGAATGTACTGAACTCTAAAATCGGTAAATGCCAAGTATTGGGGTAATATTCGTAGAATATTCTTTATTTGTATTCATTATGTAACAAAGAGCACATTTGGTTGATTATAGTCATTATTACGAGGTTTAGTACAAAAGCCGTCGGGATTATAATATAACTAGTAGATTTTTTTTGTATTTTAACATTACATCCACATTCACACTTTATATGTTTACATTAAAACATCCATTTTTTTCCCACATTGCCAACTTATACATTTTTTTTGTTCACATCTCATTATTATCATTAAAATATATTTTTCAACTTCAAATTCTCATTGTTCTTTCGCTCTACAGCTCAGAAAACACTTCAGATCTTCAACATCGAGATGAAGTCCAAGATGAAAGCGCACACGATGAGCGAAGACATCGTGTTCTGGAAGTGGATATCGTTGAACACGCTCGCCCTCGTCACCAAGATGTCAGTGTATCACTGGTCGATGGAGGGCGACTCGACACCGGTCAAGATGTTTGACAGGCACTCGTCGTTGTCAGACTGTCAGATCATTAACTACAGGACCGATCCCAAGCAACAGTGGCTCTTGCTTGTCGGTGAGTATATATTGGCAAAATTTCCTCAAGTTAGTAGTTAGCCATGTTAAACATATTTGACTATAATTTGTATCTTGAATAGTTGTAACCACTTTAACCATTATATTTTAGGCTTTCTTCTCGCCTTTCCTAGTTAACTCCTTTTTCCAAATCCGTAAAGGCTGCTAGGGCCAACAGCAATCATTATTAGAAATATAAATTTTGACGCTAAGGAGTATCTTAGGAAATATATTCCAGACATATGAAGCAATCGTAATCTGCAACCGTCCATTCGAAAAAATCTTTAAGATAAGGAGTTGCTTAAGGCATACATTCCAGACCTATGAGACAATCGTTACCTGCAAAGTGGTCAGTTAATACTCAAATACTTAATGTTACATTGAGAAGCAATGGAAAAATGAATAAATGTCTTGATTGCTGATTAAAACAAGTTGTAGCTAGATCCTAACAGGGTTGGCACACTTAGTTCAAAATTATGGCAGTGAGCGGTGCAGTGTAAACTTAATTGTCCTGTTTTCAGTAGAAATTGTAGTTTCACGTTATATATTTAATTTGTCGATTGATGACCGTTCTCAATATTATACCTATTTGAACAAAAACAAAAAATCTGTTAATTGTCTTGCAACTGTGAAGAAACGGTTGTTAATTTACTTATCCATAGATCATTGATAAAATCAATGAAGTTTAAATACCTAATGTGTTTTCTGTTGTTATTGTTAACAACAATTACGATGATGCCGAGTGTGTAATACAAAGAGTTACGGTATCGCATTGTTTATCGTGAAAACGTTATAAAAACTTCACCGGTGTTATACGAGCAGTCGGGCGAGCAATGTTAAATCAACTAGAAGAAATGATTATCCAGCTCAAGTTTTAAACACCAGATGGGGTTGACTAATTTTCGTACAGTTTACAAAGTTTGAAGAAACAACAAGAGGCCATAAAAATACAGTGGGACTTTGATCGGCTAAATCTTTACGGTGTGTTGTTACGTTAGGTGTCGTAACACGCTAACGCTAATGCAACGTAAATTGACGCCTGGAAGTTGGGAAAATACAATTGTTTGCTTTTTTAAACTTTCATTAATTACGTAACGGCTATTATGATATAACAGATACAATGACAACATCGTTTATAATGATCCCTTGCTATACCTGATGTCATTTACGGTCGTCCTCGATATTCTATTCATAATCCTCTAGTCATCTGACTTAACAATTGTTTAGAATATTATAGTGGAACTTATTATTAGCCTAGCTTAGTATAAGCTTACTAATCTAATTACTTCAGGCATACTAATAGAGACAGTGAATAGTAATATATTGAAAATGACCGTAAGCTTCAGGTTACTGCAACTTAAAATTAACTTAAAATAGAAAAACTTTTAACAAGATCGCCATGTCCTAGTGAATTAAAATCAAATTGTTCTTGTATCTGACAAATAATGACTGCTGGGCTCAGGTCTCCTCACACAATGTGAGGGGTACAGGCCATAGTCCTCCACCAAGTGCATATTGTTGGACTTCACATACCCTCGAGAACATTATGGTAAACTCTCGGGTGTGCAGGTTTCCTCACGATGTTTTCCTTTAACGAAGCAAGTGATAATTAACTTGTAAAGCACATAACTTTTTGAAAATAAGCGGTGCGTGCAGGATTCGAATTCACGCCCCTATGTTCGGGAAACCAGCGTTCGACCCACTTGGTATATATATCTCGGTATAATAATTAACAAATAATCGGCGTAAGGTTTTTCACAAATATTTATAATGTCTTTTTGTTACCCAGGTATCTCCGCGCAACAGAATCGCGTGGTTGGAGCCATGCAGCTCTACTCCGTAGAGCGCAAGTGCTCCCAGCCGATCGAGGGTCACGCGGCCTCATTCGCTACCTTCAAAGCGGAGGGCAATGCGGAGCCATCCACGCTGTTCTGCTTTGCCGTCAGGACAGCCCAGGGCGGCAAGCTACACATTATTGGTGAGTGCAACCCCTGGCTATTGTAGTCAGTCAAGCCGCCTCAGATCTGATTTCAGAGTTGAATGATATTTCAAAATTGTATCTATGTGACTCTTTATGACTAGTATTTTTGCGAAAAATGTTTCATAATTAATATTTGTTTAATCAAAGCAATTTTGAAATTTATTGATAACAAAGGAACCAATTTTTTTGGATGCGAATTTTGCCCATTACTGAATACTCCAATCCACTTTAGATTCAGAAATAAATATAATATGTGTATCTATGTTGGGTCCAATCATGTTTGTTATTATATATTTTAAAAATGATGAAAAAGGAAATCATCTCAGTGATGTGTTATACAATCATAGTACAGGTTGTACCCAGCATAGGCTGATCTAGATCAATACAAAATGATATTAGCCTATTGCTGTATGTTAATATTAATCGATGTTCACAGAGGTCGGCCAAACTCCAGCTGGCAACCAACCGTTCCCCAAAAAGGCCGTGGACGTGTTCTTTCCGGCGGAGGCCCAAAACGACTTCCCTGTCGCCATGCAGGTGTCCCCGAAGTATGACGTCATCTACCTGATCACCAAATACGGTTACATCCACATGTACGACATCGAGACTGGCACGTGTATCTACATGAACCGCATCTCCTCAGACACGATATTTGTGACCGCGCCTCACGAATCTACTGGCGGTATTATTGGTGAGTTTATTGTGCTACAAAATAATGATAATAAAAATACATGTCGCAGTCAACTTAACTATAGAACTAGCTTTTTCATTCTTCGATGCCTTTCAATTGCATATTAAAAAATGGCCATCAGTTAAGTGGTAAAATAAGACGGTCAATACTACAGCTAGACAGCGCTCAAAGTTCGTCGGAACATCGTTGTGATGAGTTCCTATTTCTGTTATTTTTAACCCAAAACAACTATTGCATTTAATGCATATTTATGTATATCCTCATTCCCTTGCGAGGAGGTTGTTGTGGTGCGGTTCTTTTAAAAGGCTCTAGCGTACAGTTAAAGGCCAAGTCTTTAATGATACAGCGGTTTTGAACTATTCTGGAATCGGTCTCGTCAATGTTGATAATTTTAAATGCCATATTAGCTACAAAGCTAGATGAGTTGTTGAAGATTGTCGATTCAACCCCCAATTCGTCCGGTTAGCTGCGACGTACGCGTTATGAATTTTAGGATACAAAACAGGTTAATGTTGTATGTTTTTGTTTTGCAGGAGTGAACCGTAAAGGCCAAGTTCTCTCTGTGACAGTTGAAGAGGATTCTATAGTCCCATACATCAACACGGTGCTTCAGAATCCAGAGTTAGCTTTACGGCTTGCCGTCAGAAATAACTTGGCTGGTGCCGAGGAGCTGTTCGTGCGACAGTTTAATATGTTGTTCACCAATGGACAATACGGAGAGGCCGCAAAGGTAATATTAAAAATGTATACACTTGAGAACATAAGAATGAGTAACTTTTGTTTATATTTGACGACATAAAGAATATGTCGTCCGCACATGATGTGGGTGTCTTCTGTCAAAGAATGAATAGTATTTTACTAAGTTACTTCATTAACTATTAACATTATTAAAATGAAATATCAAATATATATCGTTGTTTCTCTTACACATTCAGTCCCACTAAATGGCCGTCAATAATAGAGTTTGTTGTTGATAAGGTGGCAGCAAAAGCCCCCCGTGGTATCCTGCGCACACCGCAGACGATCCAGCGGTTCCAGCAGGTGCCCGCGCAGCCAGGGCAGACGTCTCCACTGCTGCAGTACTTCGGCATCCTGCTCGACCAAGCGCAGCTCAACAAGTTCGAATCACTGGAGCTCTGCCGGCCGGTGCTGCTGCAAGGTATGTATTTGTAATGAATTTAATTATTTCTTACTTACAGAATGCGGCAATTGATATCAGTAATTATTAATTAATTACGCGAGCTTAGAGATATCGACATATGTATAAATATATGCTCTTTTCATGCATACGCGTTCTTGGAATTGTTAAGGTTTAAAATATAAACATTTCTAGCATCTATGTAAAATAGATATAATTAGAGAGCGTGCGGTGATCAATTGTGCAAGCAATTTTTACTTCGGTCGGCAGTTGCATGTTCGACAGTGAACTACTAATGACATTAATTTTAATAATTCGTTGATTAAAAGGACGATAAGAATTAGTGGTCTCTGATTAACGTTAGAGTTACCGATGTGGCAAATTTAAATTATTATTGACTTAATAGTAGAAAATATTTTATCGTAATGTTCCTTGCCATTTAAATTATAAATCCGCAATTTAATTTTAGGTCGCAAACAACTCCTGGAGAAGTGGCTGAAAGAAGAGAAACTGGAATGCTCGGAAGAGCTGGGTGATCTTGTCAAACAGGTGGATCCTACTCTGGCCCTGTCAGTCTACCTAAGAGCTAATGTGGCCAGCAAGGTTATTCAGTGCTTTGCTGAGACTGGACAATTCCAGAAGATCGTGCTCTACGCAAAGAAGGTGAGGAATCTTATTTCTAGTCATTTATTAAAAATTCGAAAACTTTAAAACCTCATAATGCCCATAGGAAACTTTTATATTGATCACATTATTATATAGTGAGAATACTAAGAAGCAATACTAAGGTTACTTAAAAAGTAGTATAGTAGAAAATAATACACACGATGTTGGATCTCATATATTGTATCTATATTTCTAGGTGGGTTACACTCCCGACTACATATACTTGCTGCGCTCAGTGATGCGCACTAATCCCGAGCAAGGTGCCGGGTTCGCTGGCATGTTGGTGGCGGAGGATCCCCCACTCGCCGACATCAACCAGATTGTGGACGTCTTCATGGAGCAGAACATGGTGCAGCAGTGTACTGCCTTCTTGCTCGACGCTTTGAAGAACAACCGTCCAGAGGAAGGGCCTCTACAGACACGGTGAGATTTATGAGTCGAAATATGATTATGTAAAATAATGTTTTGGTGGGTTTTACTTTTTATGGGTTTCTTAGCCACTATTCATTAATTTTAAGTAGGTTTTAAAAACTTCATAAATAGCCCATTGTGTTAAACTATGTATATGTTTCCAACAAAACTGTTAAATGATTATGATTCTGTTATCAACTGTAATCTAGTGTGTGATGCATCTTGTAGTGAATTATATCATAAACAGATGGCTGTATTTAAGATACAGGTTTTGGTATGCAAATATTGGTGTTGTTTCTATATGTTTGCAAAGTGAGGACAGATTACTGATAATTGTGTTAACAAATTTGGTTTTGATAAAATATGTAATTGATTCATATCTAAATATATTATATAAAAACTGGTCTGTTATTATATGTCATTTACATTAGTGATGTTGTTATTCCAGACTATTGGAGATGAACCTGATGTCAGCGCCTCAAGTGGCGGACGCGATCCTCGGCAACGGAATGTTCACTCACTACGAGCGCGCGCACGTGGCGCAGCTGTGCGAGAAGGCCGGCCTGCTGCAGCGCGCCCTCGAGCACTACACCGACCTGTACGACATCAAGCGTGCCGTGGTAAGTACTACGTTATATCAACTGATTCACTAGCAGTAGGGCATAGTATTGCTGAGCTGAGATGCTAGTTGTTTTTTTCAACTGTCATATTGGAGTTGTATGCCACCAAAATTAACCTGAATATTTTACTTTAAAAGCAATATAACTTTATTTTTATAATTACTTTGTTACATATATTATTGGTTTATAGTATGCTATTGCAATTATTATATTAATATTTTTAACAGTAGTTACAATTTAAGGGTTATAAAAATTTATTTGACTATATATTTTTTTTATAGGTCCACACCCACCTCTTATCGGCCGACTGGCTAGTTAATTACTTTGGAACACTGTCAGTTGAAGACTCCCTTGAATGTCTGAAGGCTATGCTCCAGGCCAACATGCGCCAAAATCTGCAGATTTGTGTCCAAATTGCTACTAAATACCACGAGCAACTCACCACCAAGGCGCTTATTGAATTATTTGAAAGTTTCAAAACTTACGAGGGATTGTTCTACTTCCTTGGATCAATTGTTAACTTCAGCCAGGATCCAGAAGTCCATTTCAAATATATTCAGGTAAGACATGATGATTAGCATTATATTTTAACGTTAGTAATATAATTGCTAAAAGAACCAAATTAGAATAGTCTTAACATAATTTTTACTTAGTCAAAATGTTAATTGATAATATTTTTTTTTCGAATAGTATGTTTCTAGTAGTAAGCAGATTACTAATATGTTGTCAAACACAAATCTGTTATGGATTGACTAATATGTAATTTCTATACTCTAGCAGATAAAAGTACAAATTTAATTTCCTCTTTCAGGCTGCATGCAAGACTGGTCAGATTAAGGAAGTCGAGCGTATCTGCCGCGAGTCCAACTGTTACAATGCGGAGCGCGTAAAGAACTTCCTGAAGGAGGCCAAGCTGCCCGACCAGCTGCCTCTTATCATCGTGTGCGACCGCTTCGACTTCGTGCACGATCTCGTCTTATACCTCTACAGAAACAGCCTGCAGAAATACATTGAGATTTACGTGCAAAAGGTGAGATATGCTTTTACGAAGACAGTATTTTTTTATACGTAAATATAGGTTATTGTTTGAAATCTATCCTTAAAGTCGATAAATCTCAAGACATTGATATTTATTTTATTACATTGATTAATACATATTGGCAGTGTGTATATATTTATTATAATGTTGTAATCGCCTAGATTCTTATATATCGAAGTCCTCTATGTCTTTATCTAATAAATATTATTTCTTCTCAGGTGAACCCATCCCGATTGCCAGTAGTCGTCGGCGGTCTTTTAGATGTCGACTGCGCAGAGGATATCATCAAGAATCTGATCCTCGTGGTCCGCGGACAGTTCTCCACCGATGAGTTAGTGGCGGAAGTTGAGAAACGTAATAGGTATGATTTTAAAGATTTTTTTTTTTTTAAATTACTATTAAGGCTAAGAATTGTATTTCACTATATTATGTTTGTTAATTTTATTAAGCCAACTTTATATACAGTACTGTTATTTACAATGTTATAACTCATTATTTACAGACTGAAACTCCTGTTGCCCTGGTTGGAAACCCGCGTGCACGAAGGTTGCAATGAACCAGCAACGCACAACGCTCTTGCTAAGATCTATATTGATTCTAACAACAATCCCGAGAGGTTCCTCAAGGAAAATCAATGGTGAGGGCTTTACTTGTCTCGTTAATAATAAGTGCTGTAATAAAAACTGAATCCTTAAAATTTCCTATTTTCATTTGAACTTTGGAATAGGTTTTTAATGTTATTTTATAACATTAAAACATGGCATTTGACATGGTATTAATATAAACAGTAGAAAAAGAAGCAGACTAGCTAACCTATCTGATGGTTTACCCATTGATAAGTACAATATTTACAATATCAAAAGCATCATTGATGCCTTGAACTCCTATAAAGAATGAGGAGCTCGTTTTATTTTCCCTTTT
>DWPA01003977.1:0-13360 GCA_018251375.1 Calpodes ethlius | reverse complement strand
GGGACATTTATTGGTAGGTAGCTGATGTAATAAGGAGTAACTAAGACCACTGAAAAAAAATACTTTTTATGAAATTCCACGCGGCCGAAGTCGCGGGCACAACTTGCATGTAAATAAAAGCAGTCCGCTCACAACACACTAAGGTAAGTGTACTGGTACGTACACACAAACATAAATGAGTGAGGCCGGAAGCCGGATTCTCTATTACAGAGATAACGTCAGATATGGGTGCAATGTGTCCGTAGCTCCAAGCTTATTAGAGTATTTGTGGTCTCGCTCGCACCACCATGTTTTCCGAAACGCAAGCTCTGTGCTCGAAAATTCCTATCAGCCAAAATTGGGTCTTATCTGACTAGTAATGGAGTTGATTCTGCTGCTGTTGATTGGACCGATCTAATCAAACTTCGGAAATTTGGGAGTGCCTCTGAGTGTTTAGCCGTCGTGTGGAATATGCGTGAGGACAAACGTCAGTCGCGGTATTACAGTTCAAAATTTTTAGTTTAGATTTAGAAATGATTTGGTTCAGTTTTCGATACGTCTGTTTAATATATCTATCGTCTGAAATCATCAAATATGGTCCAAATTTACACGGGTGCATTGTTTTGCATTCGAATGAACTTCTTCGGTGGGTGGATGTCAAAAATGCCTAGTGTTTCTGATATCCAACAAATAATTCTACCTATTACCGTGACTCTTCTTTTCATAATATATCCTACCTAAATCTACAAACCATTATATTACTCCTGTAAGCGCACCGTGCTATATACCTACCCGTATTCTTGTATTTGCACTTTTGTAGCAATGTATTTGTTATTTTGAAAACTTTGATTCTATTTCGGTAACTTTACGAGAACGAATCTGTTTGTTGTACGGGCGACGTTAACTGCTGTATTCGCGTTAAATCCACTGTGTGCGCGTTTTTATCTATTGCTTCCTTAATAAACTGTTTGTGTCGATGTCTAACTGTGGATCTTTGCGTAACGAGACTGCATTATGGTCTGTATTATATTTGATGGAGTTACGTAACTTGTTAGACAGGACCGCGTTGTTGAACTTAAAATAAATAATGTCTGATGTTATAATGTAAATTGTGATTCTGAATTTATTAGAGTTACATATTAATATGTCGGTAATAGAGCTAGAATATTCATTGTAAAAGTAATAGAAGCTTCGTCTGCATCTGTTTAAATTGTAGCAATTTTGCACGGTCCAATTATCTTCATATTTAACATGTAATACTAAGCTACGAGTACCTCATGAAGCATACCTGGTAGTAGTAAGCGTATCCCACGCTACGACTCTAGGATCTTGAAGAAAGGCGTTCCTTTAAAGTTAGTTTTACTTGCCTTTTCTGCTCCGATAAATAAGTAGGCAATCCATCTGATGAAAGGCCACAATCGTCCGCGGAGACCAGTACTAAAGGCATCATAGAAATATTACCATTCAATAAAAATAGAAAAAGAGAAAAACGGAATGACAGTAAGATGCTTGGCGAGCAACTGAACCACTTAGCGAATTTGTTTTAGGTATATTGCCGGGTCAACATTAAAACGTGCAGCTGTTTGATCGAAAGGAATGGTATTTATAGAAGTGAACATTGTTGACAGTAAAGTTGACGTCTTAAGCAATATGCATTTCCCTCCAAATAGTTAAAAAAATTCTATTTCGTATCCTAAATTTAAAAACTCAATTGATTTGAAAGCATGTATAGTGTATTCGCGGTCAGGAAATATAATTAATAACGACAACATACGAGAAACGCCTATAATAATAGTTATAGAAGGGACTAAGAGGGTAAATATACAAAAAGAATTCTAAGTATGCTTTTATCCGATTACAGCGAAGTCAAAAGAAAGATTATAATTTCAACTTGAATATATATATATAGTTATTTATGTTTGTTTAACGTGTGGTGTGTTTGTACGTTCAGTAGTCGTTAAGTAGGAAAACAGCACATATAAAGAATCACTATTTACGCTAAATGCTGCATTACTTTTCTAGATGAAACGGCGCGGGGCTGTTGATACGTGGCAAACAGGTACTCCAAATAGGTCCATGGACTTCACTTAAGAAACCCTTGGTTATAGGGACTGACCGTTAGTCAGGTGACAGGGGACAGGTGACAGGGTATTTATGAGACTCGTTCCGATTCTCACAGCCACAGGTGTCACGCGATCTCGTGCGACGTCACGCACCAGCGCGCGTCGAGCTCCGCTGGCTTCGAAAGGTGGTTGACTGGTCTGTCTCCTAAGAATAGTCAACAGAGTATAAATATAACCACAATACGTTATAATTAATATGGTCATATAATTATAAATTAGGTCAAAGATACTTGGTAAAAATAAACATTTTAATTAAAAAGCTTAAATTGATTTTGATTTCCGAATGTGTGTTCTTATGGATTGAAACTATCGCTATGATAGCGACATCTTACGGGAAAGATCATTTTACATCTTAGCTATCACCATCCCCGAACTCCAGTTTCTGCACAAGCAACGGCGTCGTTTCATTCTGTTGTTTTAAACGGTCAGTAAAATAATAAGTCATATTTATTATTCAGTGTATAAAAACTATATAATTTTATAAAGTGTTCATTGAATAATATACTACATTTTCCATGGGTGGAATTCCTCTCCAACCTTTGATATACCTAACAATGATATTAATTTGTAAAGTTGTAACAAAGCGCATTGAATTAATTTTTGTTATTGAAATATTTGTTACAATCGATTGGACATGAAATAATATCACAATGTATGAATTTTCACATAATTCGGCCGGCTACCGTAAATATAATCCATTCATCAGTTTGTTGCCGAATAAAGATATTATTTATTTTTATGCGTTTACGTTATTGTGTTAATGATATGTTAGGTGCATTTTTACAAAATAACCAAAACATGTGTTGCGCACTTCATTGGCTGCACTTACTTAGAGATACGTGACGTGACGTGACGTGAAAAAAATTATAAATATACTTGAACCAATGAGAAAAATCAAGATCGACGTTTGGTGCTCGTTGTGACACATCTAAGGTTTTTTTAAATATCATCGGTTTCTACTGTAATGTAATCTTATAACTTTTTATTGAATCGAAAATATTCCGGAATATATAATACAGGTATTCACGTCAGTATATTCATTATACCTAGAGCAGAAGATGTTAGTGGAACAAGATCAAATACAATTAAATAACCGAGTAAGTTCCAGGGTACGCGCGGCGTGCGGTCCCGCAGTTCTAAGTTGATCGCTATCAATTATCACTTGATAACTTGTTGAGCTTATATTACATTACCGTGTATTTACTCTCAACAGTCGAATGAGCTATGTAGCTGACACGGGAAGGGAAGGAAAAGGGGTTCGGTCTTCAAATATTTGCAATATTACGGGGTAGACGAGAGTAATAACATAATTATCGCAACAAAGTGATAAATGCCGCACCAAATTATAGCTTACACATCTCATACTCAAATATCCACAAATACCATAGATTAGCCTTTGCACAGATTAATACAAGTGGCGCGCTGGCTTGTTATTATGTGTGTATGGAGCGGTTGTGGTCCAATTATTTTTTTTATTTAAGACATTCCAACAGCATAATATACAACACATTCAGTAACGTAAAGTATACTAGAATCGTATCAGATATACATGTCAATTATAGGTACATACAACATTTAGTTTAAAAAGTAGAGCGACGTGTTATTAATTACTATTTTCGTAAATAAAAGAAAACTTAAAATATGGATGTGGATTACGGACCTAAAATTTAAGTAAATGGGATCTTAATTTCACAGTTCTTACTCGGTTTGAAACGACGTATGTGTTCGAACATCCTTCGGATACCAAATCCGTGCTGTTGCTAAAATGAAACCGTTGTCCGCAGTATCAATGGCGCAGGTGACCGGCGTGATGGGGAAGAAAGCTGCCCTGCCGTGCGACATCCAGCCGCAGTCGCCTGGGGACCGAGTGGCGATGGTCTTCTGGTTTAAGGAGCTGGATGGGGAGCCGCTGTACAGGTAATTTGGTATATTAAATATTACTATTACTGGTCAGATAATTAACTAGGTAATGATTTTTTTTATTAAATGGGGTAATGTATATCACGATTTGTTCATTGGAAGATCCGACAACGACATCTTATATATGTATTGTGTATAGACGAAAAACTTACATGTGTCCGTGCGAAGGTCGAGGAACTTAAAGGTTTTGCCATAACTGTTAAGTAATTATTTAAAACATATTTTATTCTTTATTGTGGCATTACCCGATTAAGTGTAAAGCTGTGTAATAAGTAATTAAGTTATAGCAGGATGGGTACCGCTGGTGGGATAATTGTATGTGCTTTGATGTTAAGTCAGGTTTGTTTGGTGTTGGTTGCTAACCACCTAGTTAAATAATTATTACCAAATGGTTACTGACTGATGCAGCTGTTTAATAATGACGACGACGATGATGATATTTATTCCTCTCGGAAATATTATACAGATTAGACAGCATGTCGTTTTATCCAAGATTAAAACTTAAATATACGGTACACGGAACTCAAAATTAAATACTTAAAGAGAAGTTTAAGTCTTATGTCCTTCGGGCGAATTTGACTTCTCAAGTTCTTTGTTCTTTGATGTCAGAAGTTGACATTTGAACTTGTTCGCCAGTTTGCAAGATATTATTATGATAGAGATCACAGAACAGACGTATGAAGTTTAACGTGGAGTTGACTAAATTTGATATACTTTATAATGTTTGTTCCGCACACGAATATCGCTACAGAAATTACTAAGGATGTCATAGTACAAAAGATTATGGCCTTTGAAAGCGTCGAATAAGGGATTTGTGTTTGAGCAAATAACTAATAAACGAGTAGACGAGACATTGGATGGTAAGTTGTGCTTCTACAATGAAATCAGCAACACTAAAAACGTCACTTATGCGTCGATGACTAAAAAAACGCAGGAGATTTGCCTGCTCGCTGACATTGTGACCGGAACACGTAAATACATGCCGTGGAGTTCTGTAGTTGTAAATTTATCTGGAATTTTTTCACCAGTACATTGTCCTATGTAGTTTATGTAAAGAATAACGCCATGGCCATTGTACGTGTCGTAGGGTTACCCTAAATTTTTTTTAAAGACTTCGCTGTACTTCTTTATCCGGCGTGATAAATATCTACATTCATGCCAATTTCCATATTTCTAGTCCCAAAAGTCTCGTGAACTGAACCAACGACAAAAGATAAGATCTACTTGTTTTTGTATTTTATTATATAAACATGAGCAAAGTATATTATGTAAATATTAATCACAACGCGTATTTATTTAGGGTATCTATACATGTAAATAAAATTGGAGTGTCTGTTTGTAATATTGAAATAACCGATTTTTACTATGTGCATATAAATACACCGAAATATGTTTTTTTACAATTTTTGTCTGTCTGTTTGATCTGGACAATATATAAAATGGCTGGACTGAGTTGGACGGGACTATTATTGTCAGGTAGCTGATATCATAAAGAGTAACTCAGGCCACTTAAACAAACTAAAGTAAAACAATTTTTGGTAAATTCCACGCGGACGAAGTCGCGGGCACAGCTTGTTTTAAATAAGATTTGTTAAAGTTAGACCCGAGGAAATAACAGACATTTGCCAGTATAAGATAAATTATAAGTAATGAAAAAATACAAACTCGTATACATGCGAAGGCATCGCTTCGTGCCGATTTACCAGTTGCCAAGTCAATTTGACTTCGTACACCACTTGAGCAGTTTGTTCGAATAGTCGACAATCCTAAACTTATAGATGAACCAAGTTATAATTTGGCTCTGCTATGAGACATACAACCTCCTTATGTATTTCTTTTATACAAAATTAATGCGAAAACGTTAACACACATTTATACCCCGCAGTAGGATTCCCTGTGTCGCAGGTGACATGGACAACACAAACAACACGTCACTTCACGTCACCGACAACAAATATTTATTTATCTATCTCATAAATATCTGCCCCGGCCGGGAATCCAAGTCAGGACCCCTCGCTTTGCACGCAGGGTTACTACATAATCTTGCACTGCAATGCAATGAATCAAGGCGCAGTTCGACATCGATCTTTGCTCATTCATATAAAGCATTGAACGACAAAATAAATAAATCTTCCATGTTAGCATAGTCACACAAACAGTTGTACTATCGGCGCTCTGCGTGCTGCCATCTGCAAATCTATTAAAACACTATGAGGAGTTTTCTCACGAGTGTTCACAAAGAAAATAAACATTAGACTGCAGTGCGCCGTGAATCTGTTTTCCGTCGTTAAAATTTTAACGACATTTCTCGCATATTTGTTTTTTGCGCGTTTTTTTTCGACAAATGTTGTTTTATTACAATGCAAAGCAGCACGATTTTCGTCGAGAAAGATAAGAGTGGTTGTGACGTCAGACTTGTAATTTCTCTTTGCTCTTTCTTCTTAACTTAATTTTTACTTCTCAACTTAATTTTAATTAAAAATTATAAATTAAATCTGTAAAATATTTGCATCCTATTCCTATAATATGTAAGGACTTCTAAACAAATTCACAATTTTTTATTTTTTATAAAATTATGTACTACAACTAAAAAAAAGACATTGAGAAGAGAATGATTCGACTTAATTTTTTTTCTATAAGATGTGATTCATGATCGTAGTACATTATTGTGAAATACATCAATGAACACGTCAGCTTGGTCTTTAAAATACATAGGAATATTGGAAAACCATAATATAAAATGAACCGAGCGATTTATGGCGAACCTTATATTTAAATTCGATGAGTTTACTATCAGTAAGTAGGCGGTGATTGCCTAGTGGTTTGAACGTGGGGCGTGAGTACGAATTACGCACGCATTTAATTTTCAAAAAGTTATGTGCGTATTACAATATAATCATCACTTGCTTCGGTGAAGGAAAACATCGTGAAGAAACCTACACTCCTGAGAGTTCTCCATAATGTTCTCGAGGGTGTGTGAAGTCTAGTAAACAGCACTTGGCCAGCGTGCTGGACTATGTCTTGTACTTCTCACTTTGTTAGAGGAGACCGGAGACCAGCAGTGTGACAGTTATGGATTGTGATGACGATGATGAGTACTAGTAACACGAGGAAACCATCAGCCATATTCTCTTTCAGTTATAAAAATATATAAGTACGTATATATTTACGTATTCCAGTGTGCAACATGATTTTAAAACATGTGAAGAAAATAGTCCTCATTTTTGAGAACGTTGAGGAAATTTAATTTAAAACTAACAACGCTGTAATTGTTACGAGTGTATCTGTCACAGTGACAACGATAGTTTATTCGCATTGTGCAAGACTTTACTCACAAAAACATTTTACATTTAATACCAACTCTCTTTTTCCACTTCTGATTATTAAATGTATTTTGTTTTAATCGAAAGTAGTAATAAGACTTACAATATGGCGCAGTGACGCTTTTGACATTTAAAGAAGTCATCAACATATGGCGAAACAAACGCACTACACTTGGTATCTCTCTCTTGTCATAAAATTTAATTTCGAAAGCTAGACAGTATTTTACATAATATTATTATAAGCATTCCATCTCAAGTCGGCAGGAAAAAGGAATGTTGAAATCAAATTCATATATTCAATAACGCCTACATTCTGTAGAAATATGGAGGATATAAATAGAAAAGTGATCAGAGGGCTAAGCATTGACAGAAAAATGCCCTTGTTGAAAAATTACCCTCACTTTGTTACCCCAAACCTTAGGGACCGAAACAAAAGTAATGATGACAGAAAAATAATTTAGTTCATGTTGAGTGATCTGTTCTTTATGTCGTTTATCAGTCCCTTTTTCCTATGATTCGTTGGTTTGTTAGTAATAAAGAATTTAGTGTAAGCTAAAAATGTGTAGTTATGTTTCAACCAATTTTTATTTTTTAGCTATGATCTTCGTGGTCGCGCCGCTAATCAACCCAAGCTGTGGTCCTCTCCCACGGGGTTTGGCTCCCGAGCCTACTTCAGGGCTACAGCGACGCCGGCCACCCTTCTCATCGACAACGTCAGCACGGACGACACGGGAATTTTCCGGTGTAGAGTCGATTTCAAAAATTCTCCCACCAGGAACTTGAGGATCAATTTTACTGTTATAAGTAAGTATTGTAAGTTTAAGGTAGATAATTAAAACTTAGAATTGACGGAAAACAAATAGCCGATTTAAAAAAAAGCGTAAAAAATGTATATTCGTCTTCGTAGGCCTCATCTACTAATATTTATTGAAGGTTTGTTCAATTCTGTGGAATAGTTTGGGATGTCTTTATAAAAAAAACTACATTGAAGGTAATCTTATAATAGTTGTGAAAATTGAAATAATTATTCAGTTTTGTACTCTGAGACCAGCTTGGGTATCTGTGGAATCATTCATTTACAGCTGCTGAGTCTCCTAATGTGATTAATTTCCATACCAACTTAAACTTTCTGCAACAAAGCTGCTACATGCTATCAAATTAAATGCTTAATTTACTTGAGAGCTTAATTTCCATCAATTAACACCATCTTACAATTTGGTGAGGTATGTTAATGTGCACTAGACACTATAGTCACTTAGTACACTTTCTTGAGGTACACTATGATACATATTTAAGTTTAACATAGATAGAATGAAAATCATGTCGAATATCAACTTTAACCTTTTTTTTTATTGTTATACTTTTACGTATTAATCTATGCTCGACTGGTCGTCGCGTTCTGAGAACCCAGAAAAAAAGTGCCAACTACATCTGAAAAGTAATTTAGTCATAACGCAATATATAGGGTAATTAATTGCTTTAGCTCTGTTTGTAGTCATTTACTTAGTTCCAGCCTTGATGACAAAAAACTGGTAATCGCATCACCGATATCTAAATATTGTTACTTTTAAATTTTATAATATTCATCAAAATTCGATCCGTGCAGACATGGCTCATATAGTTGATATTTTTGTTTCGTTAAGTGTATTAGTGTAATTTTTTTTTTATTCTGTCATTTAACGTAAGCTGTCAAATGAGCTGCCACCACGCCGCGCTGGCCCAACACTGAAAATCGGCACGATCGCCGAGTCGTAACCTTTTCGGGAATGGCAACCGTTAAACGTGTTTGTTTTTATAAATTTACTATGTTATGTTTAAAGATCATTCGAATATATGTTGTTTTATTATACATGTGTTTCTTTTAATAAATAAATACATGAATTTATTTTTCTTTCTCGTGATTGTATAAATTCATTTTATTCCGTTTGTAATCAATTTATCCATCTGGTCCTTTATACTGTCAATGTTTTTCGCTAATTTCTATACGAAGATCGTTTAATAGAATCAAATATTTTTTAAATAATGGAAACGTTAAATGTGAATCTATTTCTTCATAGATATTAAAGAACGATAAGCTTTTGATTTATTTTTATCATTTCGGGTCCCCGTTCGGAAATATTATGAAACACCTCGTCTCCGTAGTAATTTAATTATATATATATATAAAAGAAAGTCGTGTTAGTTACACTATTTATAACTCATGAATGGCTGAACCGATTTGGCTGAAAATTGGTGAAGAACTAAGAGATATGATATGGACTTTACTGTAAAAATACAGCTTTAAAAGGGTGCAATAATGAACGAATATTTGTATGGACAATGCGTTTCCTTCAGGAATTCGTATGTGAACCTTTGTTATCCACGGATTCTGTCCACACTTAAAAGAAAAACTTTCCTTGCATGACGTAAATTTTTTTGACGTAAAGTCATATCACGCCTGGGATCAGGTGGGCGAAGCCGCTGATGGAAAGCTAGTAATGTAATGTATTTGAAATTTGATATTTCAGATCTAATTACCGTGGCTATTAAGATTCATGGGCAACAATAACCGAATAACTCACAGGGAAAACTTCATTAAAAGCAACAATGTAATTTCTAAAATCACTCGGAAGCGATCGCCGCCGCATTGGAAACACAAAGGAGAGTGATACGGCACTTCTAAATTTAATTCAGAACGTTAATATAGAGTGGGCGGAAATAACGGAAACCAATGACAAAGGCAACATTCTACGCGATCGAATTTTCGGGGAAAATTTTTGGGCAATTCCATTTTTTACTTGTTTAATAAATGAAACATTGCTAAATTATTTTTATCACATAATAGATTCATGCAATCACAGACGTTTTCATTATTTATCTAGCAATTATCGTTAGAAAGTAAATATATAATGTATACAATAATGACAAACAGTTATATAGTATCTGCTGTTGCTAAATAATAGTCCACAAAAGGGATTCGAAAAGATGAAAAAACGCGTTTTTATTTTTTACCTATCAATTTCATAAGACTTTTAACAAACTATTTTAGTCAAGTTATTGTGTTAAAATTTTAAGTCAAAACGTCTACTTTTTGTTCAATATTTATTCAGTATGTTTTTGTTATTAAATGTTTATAATTTTGTTATAGTTTTTATTAATAGTAATCACTAATCTAATCACTATCTAGTTCTATTTCTATTTCTGCCCCGAATGTTTGAATTTCTACGTAAACAAAAGACAGGATCTATTTCAAAGACATATCGAAATAACCACCGAGATCTGTGTACTGGCGCAATGGCGCTCGTGATTAATTAGGGGTAGAGAATATATCCATGTACGTCATCCACCATGCCCGAAGTATTATAGAATATAGCGCTTGTGTTATTGCTAAGTTATTGTACTACCCACTTATTTTTACAAGTAGCAAATTCATAAGGCCCTTAAGCTCATAACGTAATAACAGAACATGTCAATGATATTTTAATATTTTTATAGTTATACATTAAGCATGTATTATTATCGTTTGAAAACATTATTTGCAATGTAAGTAATTACGAATGATTGATATAATTTTTGCGAAAGGTTTTTATGAGGTAATATTCCAGGTAAATTCGATTAATTCTGCTTTAAAGCGGCAACGCTTTGTCCCTCGGCCGGCTGGCGCACAACCACAAAACACTGGAGAAAATAGTGAACTAGGTCACACTGGACACTGGACAGATAGCTCAGTGGATCTTATAAAAAATTGCCGGGTTGCGTTACTAGATAACTTACTGCACAACTTTGTTTTTCTTCGCTTATTTCAATGTTTACTTGCTTGGCGACCGTTGTTGGCTGGTAATGTAATTACGTGTAGAAGGTAACGTAGATATGGGTCAAAAACTGTGGAGTTTTTTTAGTCTTTTCGTAACTCTGCTATAATTAATTAATTTGATGTCTTTTTCTCGACTTGGGTTTTATCAACGCAATTCAAAAGCGCGATTTTTTTTTTACCATAGACCAGTTTTTAGCGTAAAAAGTATTCACTAACTGGCCCTGTTATATAAGTATGTACAATGTCAGTCTTCTTTACAGCTCCGCCCAACCGACCAGTCATCATGGATACCAAAACTAGAGACCATACTCGTCTTCTCGAGCCCTATGATGAAGGGGACACGCTAGAGCTTCTCTGCGAGGTTTATGGAGGTATTGTTTGTAATGTGTCATAATAATCTTCGATAAATACGTAATGTTGTTTGATGTGTAAGCAGATTTTTGTATTTTGAAGTTGGTTAATTTCCACATTACGAATGAGCAGATCATCTGCCAACTCATTGTATAAAAAAGTGATTTTTTTCATGATTACCTGCGTCTTATGTCCTTTGTGCAATTGTTCTTAGAGAATTAGTTATAAGCGCTTATATGCTGAAGAATTAAACCTGTTTAATCAGAGATTTGTTTAGGATCTTGTCGAAAGCATGCTTTAAATCGAAATAAAATAGAAAAGCATTAGTTATTGCAAAAGATTACAAAAATACGGATTGATAAAATTGAACAGGAAAAGACGCGGTGATTCTAGCCGCTAAGCGGAGGTCACTAGCGAAGCGGAATTTTTGGTCAAGTCATTTAATGTCAGAATAAGCGGCTTTTGACAAACTGATTCACTGTACTGGTATCGAATTACGAGGCCATTCAATCATCGGAGGTCACATCTACTTAACTTTATATTAATTGCTGTAATTACAACACGCCACCATGACTTTAACATTTCTCTACTAATTGGTTCGTTTAATAGCTAAGAGAAATTACTGCCTGTGACACGTGTATTGTTTTAACAAAGAATCTTATTGTGCGTTGTAATTGAGGGCTGAGTCGAAAATAACCTTAGATTTTGACCTTTACAAAGTGTTTTGAATAAGTGTTTATTAAATAACAAGATTTCAAAATCGGTCTGAGGTACCTATTGATGCCTATGTAACGCAATGCTTGTCGTACGGAACCGTCATTCAAATAGCTCTGAGTTCGATTCCCAGCAAAGCAGAGATTGGAATAATAAATGTTCAATTTTTACTTCGCCTACGTCTTTATGTACTGTCCATAGGACTCTATAGTGAATCCTAGTTTGGCTACGACTGTGTAGCGTTATTTATAATTTATAATCTTCTTGTATGTACTCACACAGATACACAATACATCAATATAGTGTGTGTCGCCTGTACAGACGAAGTACTTTGGTCCGAGAAGGATTAAATCCTTCAACTGTAACAGAATATAAGAGGGACGCAACGTCGCAGTATGCGAATATTTTCCAATAGAATACCTTTCGTCCGTCAGATATACTTTGAGATTATTTATACGCGGTACTTTCAGCTACTTATATACTTTACTTTAAACTGCTGTAAGTATGCTGTTGGGACGATGTAAAAGTCCGAGTACACCGAGGATTACTTAAACAAACATTAATGTATTTTGCATCTACTTCAATAACATAATATCTTTACTTCTATACTAATAATATAAAGCTGAAGAGTTTGTTTGAACGCGCTAATCTCAGGACCTACTTATACGAATTGAAAATTTCTTTTTGTGATGAATAGTCCATTTATCGAGGAAGACTATAGGCTATGTAACATCCCGTTATGACTAATAGGAGTCGAGCAGTAACAAGAAATGTTGTAAACTCGGGATATTTTTTTGAGGGCCAAGGGCTGGCCGATTAGTGATTATAACGAGATGTTCTTTAAATAATTTTTAATTGATTCTAATTAACGCGCGTGAAACGGCGGGGCACAGCTAGTATTAAGTATACATGTTTCGAATAAGATTATATGTTTACGGTAATAAAAAAAAATAAAGAGCCTAATAAAATTAATGACTTGATTAAATAATTAGTATATACAAGACTATCTCTACTTATAAATTAATAATTTATATTATTATAGATTAATTTATATTTCATGACAACTAACAATGAAATGAACTCTTTTATTGTAAACTACGATTTATATTGATTTTATTATATTTTACCTGTTATGGTTAGACTTATGGTCAGATTTA
>DWPA01003976.1:0-13361 GCA_018251375.1 Calpodes ethlius | reverse complement strand
AAATAACCCTTTGACTGCGGCTCACTGCCCGCATAGGGCGGTCATCGAAGGGTTACCATAAAAAGGTCACGTTACCACTCAATCGGCGCCGATTTGTGTTCACTTGATTTATTTTTTATGCCCGCTTTAAATGGTTCTGTGCTATTGTATGCAGGCGTCGCTAATCGATATTAAAGGGTGTTTATGTTCTTGGTACAGACTATAAAATTATTTTAAATTTAGAGAATTCATATTTCGTTAACGCGTTACGTAACGAATTTTGTCGTATTTTAATTTTCTAATGTTTTATCCTTGTTTTGCCTTATCTTTGAATAGTGAAAGCTAAAAAGAGATATATAAAAATTATATATTCGTTCAAAATCTTGTTTCAAATGTGTTAAAGTTAATAAAAAAATAAATAACAAATAAAAGTAATAATATTTCTCTCTTGCACTAAGAGACCTATTTGGCTGCATCCGAGAACCAAAAACTGCGCAGAGAGATTCGTATAGCACAGAAAGTAATAATGTTTCTTAGTTATGTGGTAGAAGTATTAAAATTTAAAAATATTTTACATATTTAGGCTGACAATCTAAAGATTATGTAGATAGTAATCAAACAGAATTTTATCCCTTGTACGATGGAAATTGATTTCCGATGGCCAAACTTTATATAAGTATAAGTAAAAAAAATATCGCCATAATTTAATACTACTATTGCTGTCGCAACGTCTCTTTTTTTAGTGCAATTACCCTAATATGGTGTAAAGGTGAGTCCATACGGGAGGCACGCGCGCGCAGCGAGCGGTCGCATTTAGCCCGGGGCGATACGCCGCGCTGTGGGGCACGCTATTATAGGGCTATTGACTGTGTTGCCATTAAAAAATATTTGAACACACTGACTAAACAGCCGATAAGAGATACAATTATGGTGGTTGTGTAAAGTGTTTAATCGAAGGCGTGATAGAAATGATTTGGTACGTAGTAAATTATAACAATAAAAACTGACCTATCGAGCCGTAGGATATTTGAACTATACAATATGACCGTGCGAGAGATATTAATAATGCTGTTAAAGAAAACATCAACGAATACATTGTTGTCCTGCATGGCGGTACGTCTTCATTAGTTCATTGTGGAAGACGACGGAATCACACAGTGAAACTATATATTTTATATGCATAATTTAATAATTTGAACCGATGACCTGCTTCCAAGCTACGAATCAGGCATGAGGCAATCTATCTGATTCTTAAGAAGTATTTTTAGGATAAGATAAGATAGAGATAAGATAACAGAGATATTTATAATTTATAACATGTTCATACCCACAGTGTAGAAGGACAACTAAAGTAAATTGAAATGTTCTATTTAGCTACGTTAATTAAAATTTGACGTAGAATAACAGCAACAAAGTGAAGATAATAAAAATACGAGATTTATTTAGAACCTCTGTCTGTTCTATAAGTTGTATAAGATACTCAAGAAAACAGAAAAACAAATACTTGGCTAACACAAATGACTCAACAGTCCTTAACGTTTAGGAAATCCAAGATCCAATTACGGTACATTAGGCATGAATGGCGACACTCGAGCGTGTAGTCGCGTGTCGTTAGCGTTTTGTTTATCCACCAGATTCGACTCAATTTAGCGTTAAGTGATCGCCCATTGCGCGTAGAGGGAGCCACTGCAACCCCCGCCGCTTAATGACTAACTTTCCGTTTTTTTAAACGCGCTACGGGTCGCCGCGATTATTTACGGCCAGTGTGGATCCGCCCTATTGTCCAAACTCACTGGGCGTTGATAGAAATCTCTATAAATGTTTTTTGTTACTGGCATTGATTTCTTGTCGTTGATTAGTTATGGCATTTTTATGATGTTATGAACATTCTGTCTGTTTAGTGGATTGTAATAAATCACTATAAAAGTAAATATTTTAAAATATACTGTTTTAGAGTTCACAACTTAATTGTGTTAAGGTTTAAAAGAGATTTAGCTACGTTGGTCAACTGTGAGATGGTTACCGATGATAGCACATATTTCATTTTTCAGACGTTATATGGTTTTATAAGCTCGTAACGTTGAAATATAGAATTAGAACGAGTATGTACATATTTTTTAGTAATAATTTTTTAGTAATCTTTTTTAATAGTTATTAACAAAGTAGACATTTTAAAGCATGAATACTGTATCTGTTTATCAGTCTGATTTCTAATTAATACTTTTATTATATCTATCATAAAGGTTAAATATGACCAGTGGAGTGTTCGTTTGTCCTTCCTTCACGCAAGGGAGCATCATTATGGTATGGTTTTTATGTATGGATATATTTGAATGGCTGGAAAATATAAGCTAAGATACTTTTAATCCCAATACATATATTATTCTAGTGGATAGATACTCGTCAACTATATATTTATTTAAACTTAATAGCGAAACCGGAGCTGCCCTATATTATATATCTTAAAGAAAATTATACTTTCATTAACGTCATTGTAAAATAACTCTTAGAAAAGAATAATTACGGTCGAACTAATACGTCACTAGTTCAAGTAAAACGAAATCAAATAGCCTTCTCACTTCTTTATCTTATATAAAAATGAATGTTTGTCTGTATGTCCTTTATAGAATCGTAAACGATACATGTGATCTTTAACAAAGTTGTTGTGTATGAGCCCACGAAGGTTTCTAAGTAGATACGACCAATTTTCGACAGGTGGCGCCTCTGTCTTTAGCTTACTTTAGTTGTTGGCGTAGCAACGCACGCAGGGTACTGCTAGTTACCAATAAAACTTACAGACTATACAATAAGATATGCCAATACGCAGTTCAATATTCCACTACAGTTTCCGTCCATTTCCGATTATCGTATTACTACAGCCCGGCTGTACGCACGCAGCTACATCTCGCTGGCGGGATGGCGGGATGGCGGGATGCATGATCCAATTGGCGTCCGCTAAATTGATACTCTATTTGGCCCAATTAAGCATTAATTAATGCCACTAATGAACACCGAGCCGCTCTTATTGTTGTGCGATGACAACTCCGCTCTGACCTCTCGCTCGTTCACTTCGTTTACAACATTACGCTGGGTTCTTCAACTATGGTCATTGTTTTTCAAGCTGCTGGTTGTGCAGTGAAGGCATACACTCAAAATTATTCTACTGAAAACACTAAAGGTCTTCCGTAGCTACAAATAATCAGTTGACACAAATGGAAGATTAATGTGATGTCATTGACTGATCTTTTTAACATTTTGTTTTCTTTATTTTTTTAGAGGTTTTCATATGATTGCATGTATAACGCCATTAATGCCTAACACAAAATTGTATGGTATTGACAATTAAGACATTTACTAAAAAAACAGCAATACCACAAAAACAATGATTATAATTACTCATATTAATATTAACATTTATTTCGTGATAAAAGAGATTTATCGATGAATGTGTAAGCTTGTTTTGCTTTTTCAAAGGCTGGCTTTACTAGAACGTATTGCAAAGCACCCACATGAAACGAGTCGTCTAATTACATAGAGTAATGCAGTTTAAATTCATAATTTAAAATTCTATCAAGGTATAAACAAAAACTATTTAGAACATATTAATTTCAATCAAATTGCATCCAGCTAACCGTTGGGACTCGCTCGCCGTGTCATGCAGCAAAGTGCGTACCAACTACTCAACTACTCTGTTTCATTAACGATATTAACGAGGGCTAAATTGACTTAAATAGTCAAGCAATTACTTTGTCGGACGGCTCCAGTACGAGTACTTCGGGATAATTACATTTCGCGGTATAAGTTTCCATCTCATGACGTACGCAATGTGTATCTTTATTGCTACTACTGTTATTCGGACTAAGGCTTTCCTAATAATTCCTAATATTTGGGAATCTTGCGTGCCTAATAATTCCCAAATGGTCTTAAATATTTTTCAATCGTAACTATTTCACTGCTGGGTTTGGGTCTACTTTCACAATGTGACGAGTATATGCTGTCCACCATAATGGCGAAGTCCTGTTTGGAAGACTTCAAAGACCTTTGCAAACATTATGGAGAACTCTCAGGGACAAAGATTATCTCGCGATTTTTCTTCATCATTGTAAGTGATAGTTAACTTGTAATACGCACTAAATTTTGTGAAACATTAGTTGCGTGCAGGATTCGAACTGAAGCACCCACGCTCACAATACCAACGTTCGAAACATAAGGATATCAAAGATTTGAAGTCTACCAATTAGCTTGAGTTCAATGCCGTAACTACTTAAACTCTTTCATTATGTGAGGAGATCTAAACTTTTTAAAGTAAATAGCCAGCAGCATAAAAACTACCGGATGGTAAGTGATCATCGGCACCCATGGAAACTAACGAATGGAACTCATATCAGAATACTGGCCCAAGGGCGTCCCCACACGAAAAAAAAAAAAACATTTATACACCTTAACTACTATGATCCATCCGAAATGAAAACAGAACATCAAAAACAAGCAAACGATAAATACGATAATATTTATATCTTCTCAGAATGTAACCCATGCAAAACTTCATCATTAATATCTCTTCAATTTACATGATTGATTAATCGAAATCATTAAAAATGGATAAATAATTCTCAATATTACGCATTTACAAATCCAAATCAGGAAAAATCCAGAAACTTGACTCTTAATTGCTTCTACATTTTATTGGCATTCCGTATTCAACCCGTTGACGTCATACTCTTCATCTTCTCAGTGCTCCGCTATTTATGGGGTCAGCGACCTAAGTCCCTTAGCCCCAATAGTAATACGTTTACAGCGACTAATTTAACGAGTATTATTTAAATTTGGGAGATGACGTCGCAAGGCGCGCGCGCAACCCGATCAATTACTCTCACGAAATCAATTTGTAAGCTGGAAACATTTTAAGCCAATTTAGGCTTTCTTATAATTATTTATTGATTAAGCAATTAATAATTGATTAAATTACACTTGTGAATTTTGAAGTTTTAATAAGCGATGTTAGGTAATTTTTACCGAGTATCGCTTTTTTGACGCATGCACGAAGTTATATAAGATTCGATATTGTTAAATTTTAGGGTAGACAAGTGCAAAAAAGTAAATTTTACATGTAAAGTTGCACAATAAATTAATAAATTAATTAAACATTAAATACTGTTAATATGATCTAACCCTTTGACAATATGAATTACCATCGAATGTCGAGCGCTGGGCATGTCTGTAGTATCTATTACTATATTAATATTTTATGACTGTAAGTTTACCAGAACCAAAATCCCCGCAATACAACATTCGTACTAAAACGAGGATGCTAAGCGTTATACCTAACGATAATGAGTTAAATGAAGTCAAAGTTAAAAAACACTACAAAGCGTAGAGTTTTAATAAAATTTAAAGCACACTTCACACAAAACAATTCAACATAAGAGCAATATCAGCAGTAATTGAACGAGACAATGGAGTGCGTTTCGCGACAACCCTTACGCCCGCATGCCGCATGCCGCTTGCCCGACTCGCTATGCCGCGGCCGGTCTAATTGGCCGCGTTAATATGACAAATAGATTTACATCGGCCCGTTTCACCCGGCACTCGCGGGTTATTCGCACTGTTACTTTTGTATCGAAACTAACAAATGGAATAGTCTGGCATTGAATGTTATGCCGTTTTTTATCGATTTTTTTTTGCTGAAACTAATAAATAAATACTTATCTACTGATTTCAAGAGTTTTATTTGAAACTGTTTATTAAAAAAGCCAATCTGTTATATATATTGCTTGGCGTTCGACAGTTTTGATAGATTAAAAGAGGCAAGCTTAATCTTGTCTTCATCTAGATAGAATATATTATAACGAGCATAAAACCCACACATATATACACGTATGTACATGCACACACTGCACATCATAAAAACACTACACGTAATAAAATATTTTTAGTATTAGTAATTATAAATAGTGGTGATACAATTTATGGTATATGGCGCTGTTTACGAACATATCAATTACAGCATTGTTCATATGCCATATGCCATCGGGTGTCGGCACTTCAATAAAAATAATATACACATTATATAATAATATAGTTTAGTACATATCAAGTAATATTATTTTCGTACAGCAACACAACGCGAGTGATTGTCGGCTGTTAAGTTCGTTAGCGGCCATTTGTCGTCGGACGCGAGCTAATTCCACTGCACGACTTAATCCTATATCGAGTGGTAAATGGAGTACTGTAAGCGCTTAAATTCGTTTCGTTTGGGACCATAAATTGTTAGGGTAGTTTTTATTAGCTGGCTATTCGGTTATTTTCCTACTTGCCCTTCGTTTATTCTCTGTTATCGGGCAGCGAGAACAAAACATTGCTTTGGATTCTGGAATATTCATGTCACAACGGAATACTAATGTTTAGAAAGCATAACAGTCGGCATAACGATACATACCAATAAATAAGATGAAAGATTAAAATGATCTAAAAATAGTTCAAAATAAGGTAAGTATCTATTAAAATAAATAATTATAAAGTTACGTTATTTTTATGAATGAGCAGGACAATATCTCTACTTGCATATAATAATTCGGGAATACAGCTCCAGTATTTTAATCCCTACGTAATTACCTACCTGTAATTATAATGTAAATTAATATGTCAGACTGTCCTGACAGTCTATAGTACCCATACATGTTCAAATCTATGCTCAGTAAACTGTTACATACAAATCAAATTAACTACAGTTTAGTTACGTAGTTATTTATTATTTGTCAATAAACTTGTAGTAATAGTTAACGGAAAGTTCGATAGGTTATATGTGGACCAGTCGAATATAGTGTCGAACACATTGAAAATTTACCAACATTATCTGAATTAAAATCTCATGACAGACCACGATTATCCCGTTATGATAATTATCCTTAATTTGGGTATGTTAACGATTTCAATTGAATTAGTTGTCGTGCTTTATAATTGTACAATAAATAATAGTGGTCAATTGGACTTTTTGTTTACAAGGTGGCCTCGTTGTATCGCATATACCGGCATATCCATTAGGGAATATGCCGAATAAACACAGCCAGTGTTATTCAGATGGCGCCAGTGCTATCCCAATGATGATTTTGAGATTATGTCTGTTATAACGTAGGAACACCTTACTTAATTATAAATTGAGTTATATTATTCAAAACATTAAAAATACATTTGTTTATTTGAAATGTTACCTCCGTTACATACTCAAAAATAGAAACGGAAAAAATCCTACAAGGTATTTAATATAATTTTGTTTAACCTATAGGATTTTGTGTTATTTCCAAATGTATTTCCTTTCAATATCTTTACTGGAATTTGTATCGTAATATGACAAAGAGTATTACGTATATAGAGTTTTTTCGCGTGTGCTACAACCAACATGGCGGCATGTCCGGCGACAGCGGAAGTGTGCTAATGCGATTAGCCGCCCCGAGCTCGGCTTATAGCGCCCGACTTAGCTGAGATCCTGCCAGATTGTGTATGTTGTCCGAACATACCTTTTGTGATACAAGTACGTTGTTAAGACATTTGTGTGTGTGCAAAGGTAGTTAAGGTTTATAAATGATATAGATTAGATACAATGTTATATACTCTTTAGACTTTATCATAAAAATAAATTTAATTTTCATCAAAATCCAATAATATCCATTCAACAAAATCTGCCGATCATTAATGGTTCTTTCTCGTAGTCTCCCAGGGAACGAACAAAAAAAATGAAAACGATTTATTCCAAATTGATTAAGCCGATGTTTATTAAGGTTATTATTACTTTTTAATGTATTTCAGTGTTACGAAAGTAAATATAAGATCATGGATTTACCAAGGTACATATCTGCCCCAGGATTCTATTCAAGAATATATGTCTGCATCAACTCCTTCACACCTTTACAGCAAAATAAGTAACGACATTATAAATAATAATTGTAAAAGTACAATGATTCTTTTTGAAGTGCTAATGATATTTTTATGGCAATTTATAATAAAAAAATGTCCTGTAAAGATGTGTAACAGAAATCCCTCGCAGTTTTTATAATTTGTCCTCTAACTTAAGAATTCCAAAAACAAAACAATTTTAAGTCATGCTAATACTATTGCTAACTTCTAATATTATTATACACAAAACCAGACCTACCACTGACCGTGATAAAACAGTTATAACCCTTACAAATTGAGGTGTCAATAACATTGTACAACGCGGTAGTTCAATTTAATTAAGGAGGTCGTTCAAATTGGTTTTATTGATGATTTATGCCCTCTATGATTTCCTGGTACGTACTAAAATACAAACAGTGTTTATTAGACTTTGTACAGAGAACATCAGCTGGTGTATTGGAAGCAACTGCTCCGAAGTAGTTAGAACAACATTTTAAGTTCTAATTACGTTTAAGCTACTGAGTTTTAATTGAGTTTTTCCTTAGAAATAACTGTAATCGATAAATAGGGATATTTTGGGATAAATGTGATGGTAACCAGGCAGTAGTTCAACATTTCCAGCCCCCTCCCCTTACTCTTGAGTTTTATCATGCCCAAGATCGTAGTGAAAATGGAAAGGTATGATTTGACAGAAGTCAAATCTGAATAAAAGTACACATGCCTATAAACATAACCGATTTGTAGGAACTTTGATCGGGGAGCGCGTTTAGCATAAAGTGCGACCAACATAGCTTATTATATTACCGACCTAATGTAAAATCAGGGACACGTACATAGAGATCGAATACAGAACCTCTATTTTTAAGACGGTTAAAAACAGACCAAATTGGATAACAAATCCGATTAAATCGTACCGGGTTGCATCTTTGATCTCATGTTCCTACATGGTTACACATACCTAAACGTAAACATTAATATAAACGCTAACACACTCATACCCCCGCAGTAACATTCCCTGTGTCGCAGGCGGCATGGTCAACACAAATAACACGTCAATAATACCCATGACCCGATAACAAATATTTATCTGTTACATAAATATCTGCCCCGGTAGGGAATCGAACTCAGGACCCCTCGTTTGTCAAGGCAGGATTACTACCAATTAGGCTACGGGGCCGTCAACCTATCATTCATATGTATTATCGTCTATAATATTATAATTATTTTACGATATTCAAGCAAAAAAACCACTCACCTATCTATATAATACATTTTTTCAAGTCTATCCGCTCAAAATCGCCAATAATGTAAGTGAGTCTTAAACAAAATTATAACTCGCATAATTTCCTTAGTAAATTATCAAGCGAAGTTAAGTAACTTGTAACTTAGTAAAGTAGCACAGCAGTTCAAGTAGTTAAAGTTAACCCGAGATTATTATTGGTAATTAAACTCCCTCGTGATTCGATTAAATCAATCTTCGGCGAACTTAGCGCTCAGGCAATTAGCTTGGGAAACAAATTTGTACACCGTACCAATGACTGTTTTATTGGATTCAGGGCCTGAGTTCTAATTGGAAGTCTTCTTATTTTATGAGAACATTTATTTATTTTAATTCTACGGTCTAAGGTCTATTATCCGTTGCTATGCGTCTCCACCAATGTATTCGGCAACATTGAAAGAGAGAAAAAAAAAAAAAAGGAAAAAAAGGAACAGAGAATATTAAAAAGATAAGAGTGAGTAATATAAGAATATAGAAGAATACGTTCGTCACATCGATTCGGCCCATATCCTATTAGTGTCTAAAACAAAACTAAAAGTACCCATTTAACATAAAGAGGCCTCAATTAGGATTATACAACGCAATTATAGTTAAAAATATCATCTAGACAACTACAAAATACTATACTAGATAATAATACTATCACGTTAAAAGACAATTTAATAAATCACGTCTTATTATTCTGTTACATGAAGGGCATTTATAATCCAGTCAGTTAAAATATATCAATAAATTTATCATATTAACTTCTCATCACGGACATTTTTAATTTTGAAGTATAATAAATGTTTTGTTCATTGCGTACATTTCTTATCAGATTTTATGATCTATTTCACGAGCGTTACTGGTTTCGTTTTGTTTACAAGCTTTATTAAAGTAACTCAGTAGGTCTAAAGCACGTCTTATGACCTCATCAAGAAACAACGAAACAATATTACTTTATAGTCATGATCGCTGGCTATATTTCTGAGTAAACGTATTTAGTAGTTCTCGTCGCTGCAGTAAATAAGAAATATGTACCTTACGACCGTAGCTACAGAGTGGATATTCGTGTGATCTCGTCAGCATCTCTAGTACTCGAATATACCAAGCCACGTATTTATGAGCGTTGAGCGCAATATAATTACCGTTCATTAGACTAACGCTGCCCGGCGTAGCCTTAATTAAGTAATTGCTGTACAGTAAACCACACATGTACATACTACACTAATAAACGTTACCGACTATAACACGTCTTATTCTGTAGAGATCAAGATGCAAAATTGCTTGAATTAACTCAACGCTTTTCGTAAACTGTAGGAAAATGTTATTGTATAACGTACACGGTACCTACCGCGCTCGGATGCTTTCCATAAAGATGTATGATTCATTTCAGTTTACGAGCAAATTAATGACGTCCTTAAGTAGTTGCGAGTTGTTTGTGTTGGTTATATTTCGTAACTAATTAACTATGAACACATTAAATAAATGATACACGTGTTTGTGGCGGAGAAGTGGCGGTCGCGTGTAGTGGGCGTTGTTCCAAGTATGGAGTAGGAAAGTGTGGGAGGTTATTTGCTATGCGATGTGCGCTCCGCCCATACATATATATGCGTTAGGAATAATACTCTTTATTACATTTTTAACATGAGTAGCCGATAAAAAGTATGTGTAGGGAACTTACTGGTCGAAAGGAGAGAATATATGGTGAGCGGGCCGCGGCTCCGGCGCTGCGTCCCGCGACCCGGCGCTCCCGACCGAAGGCGCCGGCGATGGACAACTTGTCTCCGATCTATTATAAACGTCACCATCTTTATATATGCAAATAGTTGTCAGTACGGATACTACCCGGTTATAATTAATATTTTAGATTATTACCAAAGTTGCCCAGTAATAACGTAACAATGTGCTAGTCAATGATTCTTTTAAATTACGTTAGTAGTTTCCAAGATTACCTCCTAAATTCAAACTTACAAACATTACCTCTTTTAAAAGTAAAAACCAAAAATTTACATTATAATATTGCAATCATGTAACATGTTCAATTAGACACCTCAAGAAGTTACGATTTAAAATCACTCTTAAAACTCAACGAGTTAAATCCCATTGTTTATGTCAAAATAAACGTCAATTTTAATCTGGTCAATAATTCACCAGTTAGTTAACAATAGTTTAAAGATAACCTATCTTTAACTCCAGATTACTCTACTGTCAATCAAAACAAAATATAAGGATATAACCCGTTCTAACTTATCGTACTAAATATGTCACGTACCGTTCATGCCTCGGGGATCTGTTGGGAGACCTGTTAGGCGAGCGATGCGGCGAGCGGCGCGGCGAGCCCGGCGTTACGGGCGGCGACGCACGCGGGGAAACCCCGGCAGCGGATATCGGCGACGCATCGCCGGAACCCCGTGACATGCACTCCGAGGAACCCTAAATACAACAATATGAGTTATTTTACCTTCATTACTATATTATATATAAGCTTTATAAAGGATAAAGCGATGATAGCCTAGGGATGTTGTTCTCCCAAACGAGGGCTCGTAAGTTCAAGTCCTGCAAGCGCTTATAATTTTCTAAAAGATACTGCTTATTTATTAGAAGTTAATTGTCCCGTACTTCGACAATAGTCAAACATTGTGAAGAAATCTGCACTCCCGAGAGATATCCATAATGTTTTAAAATATGTGTAAAGTCTGCACTAGGCCAGCGTGGAGGACTATGGCCTGTACACATCGTGAGGGAACCCGAGCCTAGCAAAGATATAGGTACTCGATTGAGACGATGATGATGATGATGACTTCATCATCATGGGAAGTATTTAAGGATAATTAAATCTAGGTACCCCATCGCAGTTGAAAGTAAATGATATTTTATTACTGCAGTGACATTTATATGACAAAGAAATGTTTAGTTTCGTGCTTCACTGTTTCGTCTCATACGGAGAATTCTGGTGCTATGGATATGAGTTTTACTAAAAGATTAAAAATAAAACATTACACTTATATTAACATTAACATAATAATAAATCCAAATCTCGTAGTACAAAGACAAAAGAAAGAAATGACAAATTCGGGCATCAATACTATAACCGAATGCAATGGAATCTTTACTCAACTAAATATTACCTATAGCACAAACCATAAATAATATTCAATTGTAATATAACAGTTCAGATTCTCTAGCATTTCGAATATCAATGTACCTACATGTTGAATTGTTGTATTACAGACGAAAGCTCCTCAGTCCGGCTGCATAATGCCTATATTGTAACGTAAAGCTCACGTTACTGGCGAATGCTTTCGGTGTGGAAGGGTCTTAATATTATGGAATATATATGTCGCACATACCTTTGGTTACTAGACTCCATAGGTATTCAGTATTGGCATAATAAATTAGTACACTAAGATAGGATCATAGCTTCTTATATATAAAAATTACTTTATTGACATTTTTTTATACAATGAAGCATATGTTTATTATATGAAGCCTCAAATCCCTAAGTTACTTTGAAATTACTTTGGGAATTTCCGTCTTCTCTTCAATGCAATTTGTACAATTGCGTTATTCAAAACAGAACATAACTCTTCTATTGATATAATGAGAATTTTCAGAACAAGTTCAATGAACTCTTCCAATATTTCAAAAGTGGAACATAAAGGTGCTAATCAACCAAGGTCATTTAATGGATAAAATAAATTTGAACACAAAGACAAAATACACAGACATAATAAATCTACGCAATTAAATACCTTGTCATCGACGGGATCTCTCTTCGCCATCACCTCGGCCCCCTCCCGCTTCCTCTGTTCCTCTTTCAGTCTCTCTGCTTTTCTCCATTTCGCTCGACGATTTTGAAACCAGACCTGCGGAAGACCATTATTCTTAACACTGCATTCATTACATATATTTAGGGAAAGAGAAAATCTTCGAACCTTTTATAGAAACGATGCAAGTACGCATGAATCTAAGATTTTATATATTTAGAACTTACATCAAGAAAGCTAAATTATATATATATATATATCATTATTTTATACATAGATATATTTTAAAGCTTTTTTTAACAATATGCTGCTCATTGCAAAAAAATGCAGATCATGACATGTGTTCTTATTTATTCATTAAATATTTATTTTACTTTATTTTGTGTTAAAAATATAACACTAAAAAGCAATGCTCAGTAAAATAAACATCAAAAGTTATCTTTTCCAAATAAAACTCGTCA
>DWPA01003975.1:0-13362 GCA_018251375.1 Calpodes ethlius | reverse complement strand
TTTATTGACTGATTACACATGTTTTCATACTAGCTACATAATAATTATAAGTTTGTCTACATTCCAATCAGGACTCTGAAAACTTTCACGGTGCGGGGTTTAATACAAATTCTTTAGTTTTCTCCTTTTAATTAGTATAGCTGCCGCTAATCAATAACTATTTTGCTACTTACTCTAATATGGCTCGTAAAAAATTTTCGGCTGTATCCATAATAATCTGTAATAAAATATTCCGATCGCTAAATAAGGTATATACGCTATAGTACGTTATGTAAAGTATTATGTATCTGAAAGGCACTCCGAGCGGAAACGGAGCTCACAATGAACGCTCAGAGAAGCTCGAAGGAAATTACATTCGCGTAGCTCCGCGATGGTAGGGTCGACGCAGCGATCTTTGATGTACTGGAGACGAGCGGATCGGAACTCGGAGGGTCGTTTGATATTTGAAATGAGGTCCGCTCCTCAACTTGAGGAGTCACGTCAGATAGACACTGTCTTGTATCGATTCCACAGCTATTCATCGAGATAACCTACATTCTTCACAATTCTCAATTCTTCAATAACGGTGTGACAATTTGACTAATCCGTTCTGAGTCAAAACATTAATCGTGTAACACAATTGTGCTAGTGTAGCCCCGTTAAATGTAGTTATGGTAGTAAGATGGTATATATTACTAGTAAATTAACTTCAATTGAAAAGGAAAGAAAATTTCTATGAATGTATTGTGTACTTCGTAATATACATACTTAGCTATATAATTGTTTAAATGAGAGAGTATATGAAAAATCTAGTAGTGATAGTAGTAATCTCTAATTAGTGTGAAGAAAATATCGCAAAAAAAGTATAATGTAAATTATGTAAATGTGTTTCAGTTATCTACACATAATAACTACAAACACAGGTTACAGAACTAAAGATGTGTTATCTGAAACTACAAAGATATATCTTGAAAGCTTTTTAAAATATCTTAATCCTGTTATCATAACGTGAGATAAATTAAATATACAGAAAAGGATTATCAAAAGAGGCTTGAAATAATTCATGGAAGAAATACCTACTTCACCCACGCGTCATTCTTTGTAACCGAACTTGCTGACCAGTGAGATTAAGATATAGAGGTCAATATAATGTTAACACATGTATAATTGATGTACAGCACAAAACATTCAGAACTCCGTCGTTCACGAACACAGGAATCGCCAATGTTTAGTAAAAATAACATGAGTGACTCGCATTATTTTTATTGGCTTATTAAAAACATATTCAGGTATTAAATGTATGAGATGTGGTGTCGTGTCGTCTAGTGCTGTCGATGTCGGTGTCGCGTCAGAGTCGTGTTGACCAATGAAGAAGTATCTGTTGTTACTTGTACAAAAATAAACTTGAACTACACGTGGACCGTTAGTTATTTTCTTCCCTTCATCGTCTTCTTAATAACTGAGGAAACGATTACCGGCGGCTGGCACCAGCATGGACCTGGTTTAACCTTGTTTTGCGATTTTCCAATTGAAATAAATCTTTTAAAACAAGCTTGAATGTTAAATTCAATTAAATATCCGTATTTCTTACTTTTAGAAGCGTATTCTCTGATAACTTATTTATCACTAAAGTTACGGTAAAAACGACGTTAACATCTATAGCCTAACTCACAGAGCAAATAAACAAACATTAACGTGGCTAACTTTGTTTAGTACTGTTTATAGACGAGTTCTTAATCAAATTGTTCCGTTGTTTTAAAACGTTCTAATGTACCGGGTTCAACTAATTAATTGCTCAGTACGCGACACGGGTCTCTTTATACTAAGGAGATGTACAGAATGCTTAACCACGCTGCTCCAGTACGGACGTGTGTAATACGTTTAAACTATAACTTGCTTAGTAAAGGAAAATAATATGAGGAAATCTGCTTGGTTTTCCATAATTTACTTTACATTATCTGACATTCTGTGAAGGTAGCGCAGAGCGTTGCAGTAGGTTACACAGGACAATGATGATTAATACTAATTTATATATTGGAAAATTTAAGCATTCTATGATTTAATATTTAATATTAAGCTCTTATGTTTAATAGAATATATTAAAATGTTTAAACAATTATGACAAAATAGTGTTTTTTTTATTACAGGTATGACGACAATCCTTCACAAGGTATTATTTAAGCAGAGGCGTAAAAAGCGTTATGCCGTAGAACGAGGTGTTCTAAAGGTAAGAGAGAATTTAATAACTGTCTATTCTATCTGTATTGCTCTTGATTATTTCGACTATACAACTTTATGAATGTTAGGCTCTGCTTCTGATATTGAAGTGAATTAGCCTTACCTTGGTCCGTAACATATCAGTGATTCATTTGGAGATAAGAACGCCCACAGAGAGATTTTTTCAATCTATTTAGTTGTTTCCCCGCTTAATACTATTACAGTCGACACAAGCTAAGTTGTACGGTACAAATAATTATGTTCGTTTGCATTAGTGTTTTACGGCTCTGTCGTTATCAAACTGGGGCAAATTAAATAATTTATTCATCTACGCTAGTTGCGGCTTAAAAATGCAAATTATATTCCAGTTTGTGTCGCTTCAAATGTTGGCCCGATGTTTTGATATAAACCGTAAGGCGATGTCGGGCCACACAAAGCCTTGTTACTTTTGTGGGCTGACAAATGTTTTGTAAAGGTAATAATAAAATAAAATACTTTATTCTGGACATCAAAAGGTATAGAGAGAAAGCATAAATGTGTATTAGTACATACGCATTAGCATAAACGGTCGGTTACTATATTATAACTGCTATAAAATTACCTTCTAACTCATAAATAATGGTTAGATTGGTTATTGAAAACGCTCATAAGTTATTTAGGATAACGGGAATGACGCGCGTAAATATATTTATATCATACGTACTTACATATTGAAAACTGAATTTTAGTTTTCAATATATATAAGTTGCTGGTGCAGGTTGCACCATTGGCAGGGGAATTTGACTTAGATTAAACAATGAATAGATTTTTACCCTCTTTACATTGAACTGATCTATTATATTCTTAACTTTGAATTAACTCTGAAGTTACTTAACAAAATTAATTAATTTACATGAAGACAAAATTTAATTCTACTCAGTCGCGGCCTCGAGCGATTACCTCAAAGTAGAAACTTGATTGAATTCATCCCACGATTTCTATAAATGACAATTGATTTGATTATTTCCTCAATTCCCAAACTAGCTGCGCTCGCGGAGTGGAGCTTACCGACAGTCGGTTAATATGATTCTCTTATTTTGCTATATTTATTTCCTTATTCCCATCAAAATGTTGTGTCTTTATCTGTCACCCGTCACAATTGCCACAGTTTGTCTTCATCGTCCCAGTTACGCCGTGATCACGGTCCGTGAAAATGAGCTATGGAATCGTACGAAATTTATTTATTATAAATGATCTCAGTAAAATTACATGTAGAAAAAATGTCATATTCTTTTAAATAAATGTAAAAAATTACATATTATTTATTTAATTTTCTGTCTTTGTATTTGTCTCCTATGAACGCATGTGGCGCCGAGACGCATCGTCGGTGCGTTGGTTGACGAAATGAAAGCAGAGAGCTCTCTTTGTACGGGTACTCTGTTACATCTGAAGTGGGTTTCAGCTCATGTTCCGGTCTCGGCTAACATCGGTTTCAGGCTACTACGAGTATATCCATGTGAACGAAATGGCTGACGGCCGCCACGTGAAATATTGAACACGTCGAACATTTCAGCCACTATAATCATTTATAACTGATAGATCTAAACTAGCCTGGTCCGATAAACCCCTCCCTCCTTATTTAGCTTACCATCAAAAATAAGTAGGGTATAAATCGATCTCTATCTAAAATTACGCCGTTATGCCCGACCCGCGCGATTTAAATACGGACATGGCGATATCAAGATGGCCGACGGCGAACGACCGTCGACCGGACGATAAATCACACTGGAACGCTTCCATATCGGAATGTTTGGACACCTTGTATGCTTGTAAATGTCCCAAACACGCTTGTACACTCACTGAGAAAAGTTTAAATTTTAAAATGTTTCGCTTGCTTGAAATCACGAAACTATTTCTTCTCCGCAATTATCAAAAACAAATTGGTGACGTCTCACTGCTTTTAACATACAAAGACAATATCTGATATGAAAACTCTTTAAAACAAGCTTTAAGGGTGAAGTAAATTTAATACGTACATATTTTAAATAGAAGAAGTAGAATAATTCAAGCTAACAAGATTTGAAAAGAAATACATAGTAACTAACAATAATTTTAAACATATTAATAATCATTTCACCGGACGGCCGTTAGACATAAAATATTCAAGTTTACATAAAAACTTATAAATAATGATATTACTGATTCGATAACTCTTATTACTTTAAACGCAATAATATTAATTGTTACGAATGAAATATAATACGTTTATATGAACAATAAACGTGTTAAGTATTCTATAGCTCGATTAAAAAAGTATGCAATTTATAAAGAGAAGCTGCACATGTACATGCAGGTGTATACATACCAGGAAGGCTTGAGCGACGCAGTGGCGTGGAGAGGACATGATGGCATCAGCAGGTCATGCCGTGTGCTGTAACGGCAAACCAGCCGATTTTATTGTCAAGACACGACAATAAATATAACACATCAATAAAATCGTTCTAGACTACGGGGCCGTCATTCATTAAATTACTAAATATACAAACTTTCCGTCTGTCCGCACTATCGTTCTGGTAGCAGGTAGGACTAAGAGTCTCACAGTAACATTGATCTAGTGTTATCAAAGTTAGCATCAGGTCGAAGCTCTTTGATGTTATTTCTACTGGCATCCAAAATGGAACGACTGTCTGAATCAATAATGGTGAAGTGCTTGCAGACGACTTTAATTTTAGTATTTTATTGAACAAAACGTTATTTATTGTTGTAATTTGTAAAGGATTTAAATAATTTATCAGCACTCCGAGGTAGATGAGCCTTTGTTCCCTAATTGGTAGTTACTCTGTTCATGAAGCGCGAGATCCCGCGATCGATTCTTGTCAGGTAGGCAATGTTGCGACAGATAAATGATCGTTCTCGGGTGAGAGTGTTGGTGAAGTACACATTATGTAAGTCCTTGTCATCCACAACTGTTTGCGGGTGACAGTTTTATTGTTTTTATTCACAGGTATTGTAAATCATTTGCGGATTTCTTTCTTAGCGTACAATGTACAATAAGTACTGTTAAATTAACTTGTAGTAATATTCGCGTATAAATACTTTCCTCGTGTTGTAGCTATTCATTCAGTTGTTTGATAATACCTGTCTTTATCTGCGGTATTGTGAAGGAAATGGCTTTCCACATTAGTGTAAATACTAGCGTAAATAGAAGCGTAAAAACGAAACTCTTACAGAATCTGTCGCCACACTTTCTGTCATTTATTATGGCCCCGATTATTCCTAAAACGAAATATACATTCACATAGCATATTATTCTTATTTGTGCACAAGGAATCAAATCTGGGACGAGAATGGTGTCACTCTACGGGCTGGGTTGATTAACAATTGATATACGTGTTCGCTGTGATTTACTTGTAGAGTAAACAAAAAATATATATAAAAACTAATAAGGTTTTACGTTTGTAACGCTTTTGAATATTATATTGACACAGACAGTTATAGTGATATTACTGGATCTACATTTCAATTATCAAGTCACTATCATTGATGTTTACTATTAGAATTTTATCGTAGAAGTATGCTTGAATACTGAAATGATTCGCTTGTAAGTATCGTCGTCCGAAAAAAGTCTTGAGAAAAAAGTAGTTAGTGCCAGCGCAAAATAATGATTTGAAAATTCTCTTTCACGTAGTTCACTTCATTGTCGAGCACGTGACCATTAACTTGTTAAAAGCATTTTATCGAGCTAAATAAAAATCTGTCGTCTGATGAAAGTAAGGTTCTAGCTGAAAATAGCTGGTCCCGTACATTCCTCTACGTGACCAGACAATGTAAAGTACAGTATTTTGTTTGGACGGACAATAATCGAACCAGGCGGGCTTCGCATTCTGTGTATATATCATTGAAGTTACATAAATGTCACAAAGTAATTTTATGCCCTTATAAAGTGAAGAAAATTTTTATTAAAAACCGACCCAATGACCTGAATATTTGTCACGTTTTCTTTATGTAAATAGTAAAAGATATCGAAGAGAATAAGTAATGTTCATTAATGTATCTTTCTAACTTACTTAACGTATTATCTAGTTTAACTAAAATACATAAAAGCTACATTGCTCTATGTATCAGATGAAATTACCTTTAAAACATTGTAGTAATTAAACTTTAGTTAAAACGTTTTAACAGACAGATAAATGGAGAATGATAATCAGCGGTAACGTTATGTAACATTAACATCATTCGTTCTATCAAGATTTCGTGTGTTATTAAAAATATGTTATTTTAATTGTTTCCGTGTCATTGTAACTATTGCAATGATAATTCTTTTTATAGAAAGAAAATTCAAGCGAACAAATTGACAATTAAATTGAAAGCGATTTCTGTAGAGTGTAAGAACGTGACTTTACGCAAACTGAAAAGAAAAGGAAATATTAGCGCCGCGCCCTGGTCACGCCGTCAGATGGCGGCGCTGTCGGTCGTGCGACAAGCGATTACCTGCTTATTGTATTGTTCAGAAAAGGAAACTAGTACATGAACAGAAAATAAATAACTGACTTTAAAATAAATATAAATACAGTCTACCTAGTACATGGATGCTAGTTATATGGGGTGGCCTAATAGGAGTATATGAATGATGCTGGAGTTTACGAATTGTGGATCCCAAAATAATGAAAGATGAGAATTAAATACACGGAGAAATGTAAAGAAAGGTGTTACGTGTCTTGTATTGGTCGCCCGGGGCGGGACCACCACCTCGCCTATTTATGACGTGTAATAATTGTCTTATAGCAATTGTATTCCGCCCTGAAGGGTGCTCTAGGTTGCCGATATATATATACATAGTTATATATACAAACATAAGATGCAACGTTAGTTATATATAATACTTTAAATACATGTATGACATTTTATCTATTATGATAGAGGCAGTATAATTATGTAACACTAAGTCAGCGTTCTATTATTATTGTTTTGTACATGTATCCCAGTACGTTGAATTATGTTTAAAATCTAATTAAAATACGCCAACATGATAATATAAGAATTTCTCGTTTTCTAAAAAATATCCTACAATTATCTGACGCGTAGACTTAATACACTTTATAGCCGGAAAACGGGATAAAACGTTTTCTAAAAATGGTTTAAGGACTGCTTCTAATATTTGTCGTAACGAGTCGCGTTTAATTTCTTTACAAACGGTTATTTTCTAAGCAGAGGATTTCAAATTAAGTAATTTGTAAGCAAGGGGATACAATGGCGGTATCAGCAAGCCGCGGGCGAAATTCGCGGGAAACAAAACAAGATGGACGAACATTAAGGTAAAATATATTATAATCTTTATTTTAAATTTCACTGTGAAAGTCATCTCTTAATTTCAGTAACTTCTTTCTTAATGTCACTTAAAGCTGTTTCAGACTTTGATGTACTTTTGACTGCGTGAAGTTCTGTGGTATACCGGTAGTTAAATTCGGGCGAACGAAAAATGTATTTTAAAAAAAAAACAATTTATTATATTAATTTTATATTATAAATCTCATCATTCATTAGGAATTGATTCAAGACTCCTCGTAATTTGCTGTATAACTCTATACTGTATAATGATGTGAAATACAGCGTCAGCGGGAAGCAGCTTCAATGTCGTGACCAATTCTCGAGTTACGCCATGGTAACTCAGTTTAGTAAGTTTTCCTTCATCGGAGAAGGGAGTGATAATTTGAATTAGAGTCCGATCTGCTTATAATATATTAACCCATAATAAAATAGGTGCATTTTATATACATAGTTTATATATAAAGTGTTTATTTAGTTCTTCTACCGTGATGTAATATTCGGATCGTTATGAAAACACTCTACGTTGTTTCTTCCGCGTTGTATTATGATCCGTCACGTTCTCGCCGAGACTGTACTTAAGGCCACTGCCGCGGGTCGGTCGGCGCTGTACATGTGTGTCCCCCGACCTAGAGGGTAATGATGTTTTATGTCAGCACACCTCACCTCATAGTTAAGTGGTCAACATCAAAGGCACCGATTCATTATCGAGGAAGAAAGAAGACAATAGAAAGAGACAAAGTACTGGTTCTTCATTTCCTATATACCTCATTCCGGTATACGGCGTGTCGATTGATGATCGACCCGAGAATAAGTGTGAAAGCTAGCCACGCAGATTGAAAATATAATAAAATAAGTAATAATATTAATGATGTAATTATATAATTCTTGCAAGCTACGGTGTTGAAAATGAGGTCAGTATGGCCGTCCCAAAACACCAAATATTGATTAAAAAATATTTTTTCCTCGAAAGAAGTTGTCAACAAACTTCACTCAAAAATTTAATGGATTATACGTAATTAATTTTACCGCAATGATTTGAAGTAAATTCAGTGCATTACAGCCTACTGTAGACATCGGATTTTTAGTGTATTAGAATCATTTGATGATTGCCGCATGCAAAGTAGTGGTATCATCTGTTCTTTGGTTCAATACATATTCAAATGGACTTCTTACCCTGGTGTACTCGATCACGTAAAAACCTCGAACCCTCTCGACCGAAGAGACTCCATCAGCAAGTTATGAAAAAAGGATAACGAAGTAACCGGCGCCCATGAATTATTTACTCGATTCTTGTATCTGTTTTGACGCGCGGCAAATATATTTGTTGTCTGTTATCCCGGTTGAGCGCTTAAGCTCAGTGTATTGGAATCGGTTTAAAGGGGAATAGGTTCACCGGATTATTGGCTCGTGTATTTATGTTGTTAGTGTGTATGTCTGTCCGGTTCATCAATGACGGATTTCAATTTACCTCTCTGCGAAAACAATTGTCGATCGGCAACCGATGTGGACACAAATATATTATCATGACGCGCATTGTACAGTCTTCGTTAAAGTATCTTATTCATGGAATATAGATTATACTGTAGCTGAATGACGATTTGTCGAGAAATAAATGAATACCTAGTACTTCTTTTATTTTAGTATTTCAGAGCATAAGCTATTTTGCATTTTAACAATATTTTAAGATTCTTTTGAATATAAATCGATAATCTATTTTCTATGACTTACGTGACGTACATTTAAGACTCGAAAATATCGTATAATGACAAGCAATACGGGAGAAAAAGAAGTGAGAAGATAAGAAGATGGAGTGCCAGAGAGAGCCCGGCGTGTGCTCTTATTGGTAGTGTGGCTGATAATCTATCATAAGACACACGCGGCTCTCTTTGGACTTTTGATCAACACTTGAAAAAACCATCGAAAAAAATGACATCGAGACACGACGAACAAGACATGCTAATCTGTATTCAGGAATCAAGAAGATTTGTAGAAAATATGTTTATAGTCCGAGTGGGAAGTTTAGTAGCACTACACTATGTATTATTTTCTTAAAGTAAAGTATTTATTTGTGTTTAGTAAAAATTTGTATGTATATTTATTCTAGTGTATCTTAAAATTACATTATTCAAATCATCAACACACTGGGATCTACATTTGTATCGAAGTCTTAAGATTATTGGGTACCATAGTTCTCGAAGTTAAGTGTTCGTTTGTTTTGTCTTCGGCCGCGAATAGTATAATATGTATTCAAAGTTATTGTTGTTTTCAGTCACCCCAACCTCTGTACCGTTGATGCAATCGGTGACTCTACAACAGTGTAAACATAAACGCTAATACACTCAAACCCCCGCAGTAGGATTCCCTGTGTCACGGGCGGCATGGACAACACAAATAATACGTCACTACACCCATGATCCGAGAACAAATATTTATCTGTCACATAAATATCTGCCCCGGCCGGGAATCGAACCCAGGACCCCTCGCTTCGCAGGCAGAACGCTTCAAGTCTACAACATTTACAAGTACGCTCTTTCTGTTGATTAGTTCTGCCGCTCCTTTCATTCATTCAGTACAATTTTTCATCTATTGTAAAAGGAGATTCTGAATTTCATTAATATTCACCGATTACTCGACGGTGGTGTAACCTACTTTAATGATTTAAGCTGTATTGTGTAGAGAATTTCTTTAGTTAGTCCTTCATAAATTTGGCGATGGTTCGATCAGGAGTTCCGGAGACAAAAAGAGTCAGCGATGTCGTCAAATATACCTATAATTGCATTGACTTTAAAAATATCAACAGTCATTCTTTTTAGTTAACATTTTTGCAGACGGTTCGACATTTTTTGTTAAGTTTTTCCACCTCACAAATAATTAGTTGTTTTCTTACATACGTTAAAATAATTTGGAAGTTAAAGTATGAGTATCTCAATGTCCATATAACGACACACACGTAACTAGCGTACCTTTTTTTGCGAAGTTATGATTTCCTCTGGTCGCAGATAAATTATGAGGTCCCAACCGCACGTTTTACCCAAAATAATGTCAGAAATAAATCTTCTCGTGATAGTTGAAACAGAACCAATAGGACTTCATCCGTAGTGCGGACGAGCCGCAAACACTCCGCCGTCCATGCAAGCCCTTATTCGGCGAGTAGGGCGCGTGACGGGAGGCAACGCTCGTGGAACACTTCCGCCTCTCGGAGGCCGGACGTGTCGCGGAAGCGGCCCCGCGATCTATAGCTCGCTTCTTATAGACATTCCCGCGATGTAGTTTATCCCGCGGAGAAAGCGTGCTCGTTATTATTTTGTCGACAGCGTCACTCAGTATCAGTTAATAATCTGTAATGGTGCAAAATATTCCATGTTTGTGAAGTCATTGGATGCTTAAAACCTAGAAGCATATTATTTGTTATAAGATACACAATATAAATTTTGATGTAATAAAAAATATTTTATTGGACACAATCAACAAAACCATAAAGTTAAAAAAAAAGGTTATTTCTTGTAACAAATCATGTATTTATCATTTGATAATTATCATTCACATTTAAATATTTTGCAGATATTTTCCTGCCGAATTTTATGGTCTGTTATTTAATTGATATTTAAATATTACCATTTAATAAAATCATTGTATAGTAAAACTGATCATGAACAAATATGTTACACAAATCATTTCTGATGCAGGTTCAAAAGACTAACGAAATTTCTGAAATATTACATGCTCCTTGATGCTGTTGTCATCATTATATTGTTTGTTTTTATTTACTCCTTAACTGTGCCTCCTCATGATCGAATTACATAGAATGTAAGTACAACGTAGTCGTCTTCCCACTCATGTTGGTGTAAGGTGTAGCTCTTGCTATGAAATTTAATACTATTCTCTTCTATATAATTGCTTACGTCTGTGTTTGATTAAATTTCAACGTCTGAAAATAATACAGCTTTAATTACTTTAAAGTAAAACCAACTCCGAGGGTATCGTATTAAAATAATTTATAAGCTCGCAAAACACCTTCCATTACTTCGATGTTAGCTCTGTAATAAATTTTCCGTTTGTTGGTTCTGAGAGCGGCACTTCCATTCAGCGGGCGCCGAGCGCGGTGCTAGCGCGAACCCTCGCTAAGAGGATTACATTGTAAGGTAAACAACGGACTTCCGAAATGCCTCCTAATTAAATAACGGGCAAATTCAATTTAGATTCCTTTGATCTTGAGGTTTCGGTGAAATAACATCCGTTTATTAATTCTTGCGTTTTTCGAACACCGTCCGAACGTCCGTTGCGTGTAATGGTGTAGGACGGTGCGGTGACAGGGTTGCCAATGGCGGGCATGTCTAGGGATGTACCAGAATTTTATGTTTTGTTTCGTGATCGATAATTAGACTTTGTTGGCCCAGATTCTGAACATCTACTTGGTTTTGCTCGTAACTTGTGTTGACGTTTTACCAAATTCTGTCTTACCATTAAGCCATAGAGATGTGTTGTTGATGTTACGTTTTGTACTGAGGATAGGTAGTTAGGTGTTTTTGTATAATAATTTACGTTCTCATAATTTTTTTATATTTGCTGAAGAATTAACAGTTACCAATATCTTAAACTAATCTTGACAGCGCCCGTTCCATTCTGCGTGAATCGTTAATATTAAGGATTAGGTATTTTTTAAATTACGAATTATGCCCTTCAACTATAATACAGTAGGTCAATACAATAGGTGTTATAATTACATCTAATAGCTATCAGTGATGCGATGCCGGTGGCATCGAGATGGACCATTGTTCAATGTAGGCAACGCTGGAGCGTGCTTGCCTCTGACCTTTTTGATAAACATCATATACAGTAACGTTCCTTAAATAAATGATCCGAGCTGATCTGTATTTCGATTTAAAGATTGTTTAAAACAACGACTGTAATTTAATTAATGAAATATTTTATGAACCATTATATTAATTATTGCATAGAGTCGCTAATTAAATATTGTATAATTGCTAATATACAAACCTACCTGTAGTAGTGGGGAGCATTATAGCGCGGGCTCATTAGCGGCCCGCGCCGGTTACTGGGTCGGCCGCGACGGTGAACCGCAGAACTACGTTAAATATCTGTGCTTCCATAAACACGCTTCATTCTGTTTCCGTATTCATTGTCCGTTATAACTATTATGATTTCATGCCGTAAAATATATTTTATGTAATTAAATGGTTAAGTTTATAACGAGCTTGTTAAATTTTCGCTGTTATACGTTAAGAGTATTAGTGTTACAATATCCGTAAATCCGTGTTCGGCAATTAGTTCGATGATATTAATTCAAATCACACGCTCCTCGGGGTGCGGCCGGTACGTCGCCGGCTCGCCGCCGTCCGACGAGCTCATTTACTGCAAAATTAATTTATATCACGTAACAAATTTACATTAATAATTATAGCAATACTATCGTTTCATATTTCCATTTAAGTACTAATTTAAATGGAAATGTGAAATTCGTCACCGCAGGCGAGTCGAGTCGAGTTGATTACTATTTAAACTATATAATGATTAGGAGAATCCACGCAATAGTTTGAAGTATCAGTGTTAATGATATACTCGTGATAATTATAAAAGTAAAAATAGAATAATTGCTTGTGTTAAAAGAGATCGTTGTATTAGGAACTAGCAGCTTTGCCAATTTCTAAATGTAGCAAAAAATCAGCCTTACAACATATTATGAAGGAAATTTGCCTGCAAAATTTCAGCTCTTTAACTGAAAGAGTTTGTGAAGGCGTTAATATCAGTTTGTATTTCTATATTGAATAAAACAAATTTTACCATATCAGTTTACAAATCTTATTTAACACTTTCCACGATTAGAATTAAATATTAAAT